>CAJHQP010006375.1:0-38744 GCA_905132765.1 Moricandia arvensis | reverse complement strand
TTTTTAACGGCTACTTTATAACAGGGTTCACCTTTTCTCTAATATGTCGGTGTATCAAACATGAGTGATGACAAATCATAAAGGCCCCTTCACGTTTAACGCGATTAGACAATGACAATTGTTTTGGTAAATGGAACCACTTTAACTATTTCCTTGCACTAGGGATGGTTCAAAGGAATTGTAATAACTTTTGTAATAGATTGATTGTTTCCAGTGAATTCTTTTTTCTACCGGTGGATAGTCCGGTTAATAACCGGCGATTGTCCTCCCACTCAATCGTTAGAGGTTTCATTTGGGATTTTGTTCCTTGAATCACTGAAAAATAACTTTGCTAGAAATGATAAAGCATTTTTGGGATGGACTAAAAAAGGAGATTATACGCCATCAATATATCTTCCAAGAATACCTAAATAAGTCATTACCAGAATTATTAAATATGTTGCTGTCAAGAAGGAGAAAAGAGTCATATTGATCACCAACAACATTTCATTTATTTTTCCAGCTAAGCTAATACATAATGCATTTGCAGTTCATCCAAGAAATAATAGCCAACATAAATTATATGAAGAAGTGACATAACATATTTCACATGTTAGCCTAGAAGCCTTCCTTACATAAAGATTGATTACTCTCCACTTCTTTATCAAAATTATTGTTTGAGAAATTGTCAAAAATACCACTTTCCTTTTACCACTTTTAAAAAATACCTTAATCACTTTTACCCTTGTTTTTTAAGAGGGAAAAACTCACTTATAACTCTTGGATTAATTAATCTAACACTTAGGGTTTAGAGTTAAGGGGTGGTGTAGGGTGGAGGTATGATTTAGGAATTTAAAATTTGGGATTCTAATTAATTTTAAAAAAAATTTACCCATTAAAATTGGTATTTTTGAAAATGTCTCTTTAATGAAGGTAAAAATAAAAAGTGGTACAAGGAAAGTGGTATTTTTGAAAATTCCCAAAATTGTTTCCAATTTCCTTTATTTATTTGAGTGGTTGTAATATGATTGTTTATGTACATTGCAACTTTTATGATATAAATATATTTGATTGCAAAGAAAATTGTTTTCGAAAACTAAACAAATAATTTAAATGGAAAAACTAAAATTTTAAAACTAAATAGCATTTGACATTAAAGAATCCGCAGAGTATTGAATAAAAACATTTAAATCATAAGAAAAAAAAGAATCGCATAGGGCAAGCGAAATGTGGAATGGAGTGGACCAGATCTGTGAGGTCATGGACAATGCTTAAGACACGGTCGTCAAAACCAAACTGCATCTTATGACTTTCAAAGTAGATGTTAATTCCTTCCAAGGAAAATTTATAGATCGTTAAAGTTTTTATGTCTATGAAAAAAACATTTTGCTCAGGTCTTGCATAAACACCATAAGTAAACTAAAAGGACAATATAATGTGACTAAATTATTGATTTAGTATCAATTTCATGTAAACAATACAAGGACAACGACGTTGAACAAAGTCCCTTCCACATGTTGATTATACAACCATAATGAATCGGGTCAACCCGATTCTAGCTTCACAATGCTGATCCGGGTCTGATCAACCCGTAAAGGGAAAAAAAACTCCGACCATCCGAAAACAACGGAAGCATACACACACATATATACATAATAACATAGGAAAAGCAGCTCTCATGATACGACGGTTCTTTTTTTTAATTCAGTTCTTGAAAACCGGAAAAGACCTCCGGTTCTCCGTCACCGGTAAACTGGTCGGACCCGCACATAATGAAGCAGAAGCCAAACCAGAAGGAGAGGTAAACGGTGAGATTTTGGAAGTGAAAGAAGAAGAAAAGATGGAGTGATCGGTCCCAACTTCTCTCTCTTCCTCCTTGATCGTGTCGAGTACTTTGGCCGTTCTTCGCCGCATCACCGTGACAAACTGCGGTGGCGCAACCTCCGTTATGAATCTTGCTAGTCGTGAAGTCGCCATAAATGTTTGTAGAAAGTTTAGTGGTTTTTGAAAAGGGAAGAGATAGGTGATGAGTGAATAGATGGACCGAGTTTGAGAGGGGGTTTTATAGTGAAGGACAATGTCTCGTTTTGTGTTTATTGACTTTGTAAAATAAAATTGTTTTAGTGAATTTTTTAATAATTGTTTCCTATGGTGGATATTCGCCGGAGACTAGATAATTATTTATATTGATTTTTAAAAAGAGTAGATAATTGTATATTTTCTTCTTAATTGTTTTTGAGTTGTTAAAAAAAATGAACTTCCTTAATACTTGTGATTTACTGGTAACACGTATTAAGGAGCAAACAATATAAATAAGTCTACGTGCTTCTCTATTACTGGTGACTTTATTTTTAGAGTAAAACGTCATGGTGATAAGAAAATGTTTCTAGAATGAACTAAAGAGAGCAGAGTAACATCATTATTCCAGGTTTTTAGTGGGTTTCTTAAAAGATAGGTTTGACTGTTTTGGTAAAAGTTGATCCTAAAATGATAAATTAAAAATTTATTTGATTTGATTTTTTGCAGTATTTGTGAATTCCATCAATACGTAATGATCCGTGATTAGTTTATTTTCTACTCCCTCTGTTCCTTTTTAAATGACGTTTTAGAATCTTTATTTTGTTTTGATTTACTTGACGTTTACATAAATCTAGGCACAAAATAATAAAAAATGACTTCTTTTATCCTTTTAGTTTGATCTATCGTAATAATGATATAGAGTAAACTAATTAAATACAAAAGGTTAGAATAGATATTTTGTTAGTCTCCTAAATACGTGTGAAAAGTTTTAAAACGTCATTTAAATTAGAACAGAGGGAGTATTTTTTTACTTTTATTCAGACAAAAAAAATTGCCTAAAAAATCGTGAATAGTTTTTAGGGATAATAATGGTCTACAGCTACTATTATTAAGGCTAAACACTTTTAAATGCATATAGAAATGAGTAACTCGTGTTAGAGCACCCCCATCAAGGGTTGATGGGGGAAGTTCACACGCAAACCGAGAAAAAAAATATTAAAATCAGATTTCTGTGAACCCCTCTTTCAAAAGTTCACCGCGTTGAACCCCGATGACCTCGGGTTCACCACGTGTCAACATATGATTGGTCCAATATTAATTTTTTTTTTTTTTAAATAAACGAAAATAAAAAAAATTATTTTTTTATTTGTGTGAACCCCCAAGGGGGGTTCATCAATGTGGATGCTCTTAAGTCGTTTCCAGAAATACGTAGAGAAAACAAACATTATTCACCAACTGTTATGAAATCACTATGTGGATCACTCATAACCAGAGCCCATCCGAGGTTCATACTAGATAGTCGGCCATAGGCCCATGTATTGCCCATAGGCGGTTTACCCTTTATGTACTCTTTCCATTTATCTTCCATGTAAATCCCTATATATAAAGGGCACCTCTTTACCTAATGAATAACACAAGTATTCACACGAAATCCTTTACATTCTTTCTCTACTTTCACAACACGTTATCAGCACGATAGATTCTAAAAACCCTAAAAGCTAGAAAGCCAACAAAATTCGTAAACCCTAATATCAATCTCTCTCTCGCTCCTCACCGATGGCGAACTTCAAACGACTCGTTCTCCCAAACCCTGTGGACTCAGACGACGTGTAATATATCAAATTGAAGCCCCAGACGAGACGAACAAGTCAGTGAAGACGGCGTGTCAATCCAACCAGTAGCGCGACTTGTATGACGATTACAGTGAACGCCGTCAAGCTTGAAAACTGCATACGATTTGAAAAGCTAAGTTTTCTCATAAACCCTAAGTTTTTCATGAACCCTAATCTTCTTTATCTCACAGAATAAAGACTTTGGATGATATCTAATCTTGTTTACAAACTTGATATCAGCTTGATTCAATCCTTTGGTTGCAACTCAAAAGGAACAAACATCAAAGGACAAATATCAACATCATTCCCTCTCTAAAGGTGGTCCGATTTCTACATCCTACAAGAAAAAGGTTCTCCTATAAACCCTAATTAATAGAAACCAATACTCTAGGTATGGAATCAAGAAACCTATGATAGGATATCGGATAGATTGAGTGATTACTTGATCATATAGAACCGGATGATAGGATTTTAAAATCGGTTGTGTGAAGAACCCTAATTATCAATTGTTCAAAACCGATTTGTCCTTTACATTGATTGATTGTTTATGCATTGAAACCTAATCATATTGTCGATCAAGGGACCTTGAAATCCCTACTTTGATTCGCCTATACCATGTTTAGGTTGCTAGAAAGTTGTTTCCCCATACTCGTAGGAAACCCTAGCCGCAACATGCATGAACCCTAGAACCATATTTTCCTTTTTCGGTTAACTTGATCCCTTGTCGAGTTTCATGCTTTTGGAATGTTTCCATATTTGTTTGATTGTGAGTTTAGGTTGCTAGAATTAAAAGGAAAAACCTAACCTCGAATTTGGAAAGTTCCCTAAAGACATAAGACCTAAAATTTGGAAAATATGAGACTTTAAGAAAATTTCCATTTTTGAAAACTTCCATTTTGGAATGTTTCCTTATTTGATTGATTGAGAGTTTAGGTTGATAGATTGATTGTAAACCCTAAACCTCGAAATTGGAAATTCTCTAAAGTTATAAGACTTAAAATTTGGATGATATGAGAATTTAGGAAAATTTCCATTTTTCAAACTTTCCATTTTTGAAAGTTTCCATTTTTGAAATTTTCCATTTCCTGAAATTTCCATATTCAAACTTTCCATTTTCAAAATTTCCATTTTTGAAATTTTCCATTTTTGAAAATTTCCATTTTTGAAAGTTTCCATTTTTGACTTTCATGAATGTTAGGGTGATAGATTGATTGTTTATACACACCCATGAACTTGAAATTGGAAGTTTAAAGGATAAACCCTAAAATATGGATTGCTTGAAATTTTAGGAAAGTTTCCATTTTGATTGATCTTATGAAAGTTAAGATGCTAGATTGTTTGAGATTACACTCACATGAATTTGGAAACTATATATTATAAGACCTAAAATTTTGATTGCATGAGTTCAGGAAAATTTCCATATTTGATTTTAGGAAAATTTCCATTTTTGATCATTAGGCTATATTTCCATTTTTTGCATGGTCATGGTCGATGGTCCTACCCGACCTCGACCTGGTCGATGACATAGAATCCATCTCGACCTAGGAACCATCTAAAGGCCTTGAAACCTTAACCCCGAAAACTTAAAGTGTTAAGATGATCATTGAATGTTTTCTTGGCCGTGTGCATAGCTTGTTTGATCAATGAAATATGTTTGATTGCTTGGATTGCATTATCACTTGACCGTGTGAATTTGTATCATGTTCATGATGTTCCCACACCACGGATTGTTAAAATCCTAGTCTCTAAGTTAGACCTATAAGGGCCTTGAAACCCTATATACCAAAATCGGGTGGAGAACTCATTGATTGATTTTGATTAATTCATTAAGATGCTAGAATTGTTTGATGCATCCATGATACACTAAGTGATAATACCATCACCCGGTCCCAAAACAACCGAGATTTGAATCTTGTCGACCTTGAAATCGACCTAGGATTGTTTTGCATCCCATTATAGCAATCATACATGACCGTGTGACCATAGCATATCGACCATACATATCCCACGTCCACACTATCTTGAAATAGAAATTGTTTTGGTGAAGTAACCTAATGTGAAAAACCATGTGTGTTGATTGGTTGATTGTGTTCTTGAATTGGTTGATATATGATCTCAAAAGTCGAAAACCTAAAGCTATAATCATTAGACACAAAGATTATCCCGTGTTGATTGGTCGATTATTTGATTGCTCGGTCGAAGATTAATAACTAAACATCGACCTAGGACATATAAGATCCCGACCTTAAAAGCTCGGTTTGATAATCTCGTCCTAGGCCCTATCCGACCTTGAAACCGGATCAAAACCAGGTTTAACTTGGTGCGTTGTCGACCTTGTAACTCGACCCGACCTAGCACGTAATCCGACCAAGGTCGAACCAGATCCATCTCGACCTAAAACCTGTCTAGGACCTAACCACGTCCATAACTATAGTCCACACGGCTAGATGAACCCTTTTGGTCACAGCCGTGGTCGATGACAGAGACGTGGTCGAGGCCACTATAATGTGAGCCGTGGTCGACCAAAACCACTATAACAAAAGGCCTGTGGATGTCCAACCTATCCAGGCACGTGGTTGAGACCAGATCCATGGTATTTCCACCAAATTTTCACCTTGCCTAAAGGCATATGGTCGTGGCTATTAACAAATCATTTGGTCGAGGTTAACAAACTCGGACCGTGGCCGTCTAAACCACAATAACCGTGGTAGTGGACCCAAAATTTCGGCCAAGGTCAAGGGCATGTAAGCCGTGGTACTTCTAAACCATGACACCCGACCAACAAATCATTAAGCCATTGGTGTGGATAGTAAAACCATTGGAACTAAGACATATAGAACTCCCCAAACATATTCGTGACCTCTATCAAGAGAGTCCAAACAGGGGAAGAATCTAAATGTCCATTTGGTCCAAGATGACAATTGTGATAATCAACATACACTTATGGATTATGAAACATATAGTTGTCTAAATGAATAAGCTATACTTCGACAATAAAAGTTCGTATAGTCGGTCTAATAAGACCTACGGCTAAGGCACTGCCTAAAGGGCATGGTTTTTATCCACCCATACAGACCCATTGAATGGTTTCCAAATAGAAACAATGGGCAAAGGAAACAAAAGTTCCTTGACTTTAAAGAAAATTGCCGAAAAGCCTTGTATATTGGTCAAGACTATACATGAATACTCTACTGATCCAAATTATGCTAAAGATCAGTATGATAAGAGCTTAAAGCCATGGTAACCAGAAGGTTAACCCACGTATTTAGCACTTATGGCATGACTGGATTAGCCATCCAAGTCTAAACTTGATGCAAAGAATGAAAATGCAAAGAATGCAAATGCAAAGAATGAAAATGCATATGGCACAGAGAGTTATCCCATTGAATCTCACGTTGTGTAACATGTACACAAGGGAAACTCTTAAGGCTTTAATGTCCTAAACACCACGAGTAGTATGGTCATGAGGGGAAGTGAGGACAAATCCATAGTCCATGACCACACTACAAATCTGTGGACCATGGTTTACCCATGAGTCATTTGTGGTTCACACACGTTGAGTCATCCGTGATACACCCATGAACCAAACGTGGTGCATTCCATGGCTCATCCATGAGATAGACTATGACCTATAAAGGTCCAAACGATAAGGACATCATGAATTCACATAGACCATTTCCTATAAGGTCTATAACTCCCAGCCTTAAGCTCAGGGACAAAAACGAATTCACATGTATCTAATATTAATATGCATCAGGCCATATAAGTGAGCATAAATATTCCCATCTCTGAATGATTAAGGGTCATTAACCAGACATATATCTCCTTGAGAAAATCAGGATAAACCACCACAAATATATGTGCCATATGAGATGGATTGGGAATATATGTTGGATATGAATCAGACTTTCTCCTTTGAATTATCAAAGAGACCTTGAGCCAAATATGGGTGATCAGATTGGCAAGGTACACGGATTACATAAGACCAAATGAATCCGACTATCCAACATCAGAATGAGAAAGTTATAAGCTGGGTAAAAGAATAAAAGAATAAAGAGTAAAAGAATGGAATGGTATTAACCATCTATGTCTTGGCACGATCCTCATATTTGAGAATATGATCATATGATATAAAGCTATTAAAGCTAGATGCCAGACATATTGACCCCATGACTAAGTCATGAACCAGCTTGCACCACGAAATTGATGTCTTAAAGAGACACAATCAAGTTGCTACAAAGTCTATAAAAAGATAGACCAATGAGTTCCAAAAGATAAGAACTCCTCGGAAAGAAAAGAAAGAAATGGTGCACATATCCGAGTTCATTGGAAACCAACCAGACATTAGAGATAAAGGCTGGCCAGCTACACATCTAAGGTACCAGACCATGTTGCTTGGGACGCCAAGCTGCAAGGTGATAAAGGTCCTAGATAATGAAATCTCAAAACTGATTAAACCATGTCTGGAACATTATGGATACACATTAAAGTGTCGACACATAAAAGATACATTCATAAGAATGATGGTAGCACTTGAACGAAATGAGGATCAGAACCCGCACGAAATAAGAATGCATTCGTGGGTTCATTCATTCTAAATTCCAGATGAGTGCATTGGCCATACATATAAGAAAGACACCATCTGATGATATAAACCAGTGACAAGTCTTGTGAAAGATAAGAAAAACCGTGAGAGATGCTACTTATTGCATCCAAGCATTGCTTGTTTCACAAGGGTACTCACAAGGACTAAGGAACATACTATAAGGAGATAAACTCCTATATGGTGGTTGCTACTGCTCAGATTCGAAATCTGAAAGGTCTGGATCAATATATGATTGTAAAGTATGCAAAGAATAGATCACTGGATAAAAGAGAATAATGGTACCAGAAAGATGAGAAAGAAACTCTCTTGAACAGCTTTGTTCCTAAGCTGATTATGGACTAGAAAAAGCAGCTGCATAAGAATGCATAGAGTATGAAAGACTAAGGAAATACTTAGTAAAGAGTTCCATGAGAACAATCAGTCCATACATTCATACAAAAGAAATCCCTTGTGCTTATACTAACCTCAAGAAAGGTTAAAGGATAATCAGTCCTTAGACAGATTATGAAATCAGTCCATAAGAGATCATATCTCCGTGTGTGTCCATGTTAAGATCAGCACGTCTAATTATGTAATTGGTATGAAGGATGGTCGCTTGAAAAGTGAAACGGAACCATGAATGGTCCACACCAATTCCATACCAAAGTTTATATCCGACCATACCATTAATTGGTAACATTATGGACATGAATGGATAAGATCCATGACCCAATATATATATACTCTAGCACGTGGTATAAACCATGCTAAGAAGGTCATGAGACACCATCAAAGAAATATATGGCATTGCAAAAGGCAAGTAAGATCGATAGCCATACTTAAAGGTCCATAAGTATCTTTGGTCGTAGAGCTATAGCTTGATTATGAAAGCTTACTGCAGTAATGATCACATTATGAGACACCCATGAGAGTAAAATGGACGTGTATAGGTGTTCTATAACACAACATGGATCGATCAATGATGATAAAGAAAGATCGACCATTGTGGATAAGTCATTGCACATACGGTTTACATATATATCAATGTACCAGATCATAAGGATTGTAACTTTGGGTTACAAGTGGTACCATGATCAGACCATAGAGTTCATGAATGAGTTTTGGTCAAGACTAATCCGACCAGAACCTCATATGGTCGAAGATGAGCATAGATAGGTCCATATGGACCATGGCACCGACCTGGAAAGCCAATGTTCAGTCCGTATGTACATGAGTCAATGACCCAACACATAATGTGTATGTTCTGGCTAAAGACCACAGAACCACACATCCGACAAAGCACATATTTGATAAGTATACCATATGCTTTGTACTAACCAAAACAAAAGAGTTTTCCATTGATTTTGTTTATACAGGTTACATGTCAGATTGGACAGGTTATGAAACCAACCAGAAGGTCCGCACATGTGTGTGCTTATGATCCGACCAGATTGTGGTCAGATGGTACAATGAGAAGTCTAAGTCCCTCTACTCACATTTGCCGAAAGACATCAGAAGGTCCGAGTGTTCCAAAGCCATTGAAGTGACTGTCCCAGCCGACACATTACCATGTCATCTTCACCATCAACATTCAACGAGGCTTATGGACCAGATTGGAGACATAGATTGGAAGACCTTCCTGCGATGTCCAAATCAGAGGGAGTATCATGTGTTGTACTCTTTTTCCTGTCCATGGTTTCCGATTTTCCCATTGGGTTTTTGGTTTTCCATAGAGAGGTTTTAATGAGGCAACATTAAGCATGATATGAGCTCTATATGGTTATGGCATCCAAGAGGGAGTGTTATGAAATCACTATGTGGATCACTCATAACCAAGCCCATCCGAGGTTCATACTAAATAGTCGGCCATAGGCCCATGTATTGCCCATAGGCGGTTTACCCTTTATGTACTCTTTCCATTTATCTTCCATGTAAATCCCTATATATAAAGGGCACCTCTTTACCTAATGAATAACACAAGTATTCCCACGAAATCCTTTACATTCTTTCTCTACTTTCACAACACCAACTACTTTTTGAAAGATTTTCCATAAAAAGTAACTAGACATTTGGGGGAGGTGTGATATTGAATCTTATTAGAGCACCATTAATGATATTGAATCTTATTAAGAGCACCATTAAGGGGAGCTGCTTAGAGGAGTGCTTAGCATGTGGGGTTCACTAAAAAGCTAAGCACCCCCTAAGCACCATTTCTTAAAGTACTTAAATAAGCACCAGTTCTTCCACTATTCGCGAGCTCCACTGACACGTAGTAACCCACAATTATTTTTTTTTATTTTTTTTAAATAAAAAAAATAAAATAAATAAACACTCCAAATGTGTTGCTTGGGTTAAAAATGCTCTTAGATCTCTCGTATATAGTTGCCACCGTTGATAAGCCTGAAAATAACATCAAGTAATCAGATACTTTAATTTATTCTAATAAATACTAAATATCTTTAAAATTGATTTTTCTTTTTATGATTTTAGAAGAGTTTATAAAATTACAACATACTCGGTGTTGGTTGAAGTGTGCCCATCCAATTGTTTCTTATTAACTTTGGTTGACGATGAAAGCCCTCAACCCTCGATTGTATTTAAAGTGGCTACTTGGGATTCAGTACATCAGTCACATGTCTTCTCTGTTCTTGTCCACATGAGACTCGCGATCACTTATCTTTCAATTGCTACTTGGGATACGTATGCTCAGAGATTTGCCAGTCCAGCTTTCACAAGCAACAAGAGATTTCTAAGAGCGATCCGGTGACATCTTTTTCTTTTCGGCTACTCATTTCAAAGTAGTGGCAATATAGAAATTGGCAAAAAAATAAATAAATAGAAACTCTCCAACTGAACATGAAAGAACCTCAATTTCCTGATGCAGTGAGAATGCATGTATAACCCAACCTTTTTGAAAACTTTGTTAAATCCTAATGCAGTGAGAATGTAGAGTGTGAACTTAAGAGTCATAGTGTGTGAAGCCAAAGCAATTTGGTGGCCAGATTTGGAATTTCACTTGCTTACCAAAAACGTCATTATTATTATGTTTACTTTCGTATATATTTAGGACCACTTTACCCCATAAGGAAAGTTATAACTACGTCAAACTTGTGATGCACATTATTAGCATATTTATCCATACAAAAAGCTCGTATCATATACACAATATACGGATCAATATATATATGCCTTTTTGTTAACATAAGGATTCATATGCTTTAAGTACAAAATCAAATTAAATCTTGGAAGATATAGGGAAATGTAATAAGATATGGTGGGTCATTTATATATCACATGCAACACCCTGAACTTGAAGATTCGAGGACCACGCCATATCTTATCTGATATATGCTTGAGCTTAGGGCCGTCTATTTGCACGTGCAACTGGAGCGGTCGAACAGGGTCCAAAATTTTAGAGGGCCCATAATTTTATATTTTCATAAAAATTATAAATTTAATATCATATTATCAAAAAAATCTGAATGAATATTGTATATTTGAATTCAGTTTTCGTAAACCAATAAATATAAATATAAATTACAAATTTGATTTTGTTTACATAACCAACTAAAAATGCAATAAGTTAGGAACTAATTAGTACTTATACCAATTATATATTTTGGAAAGTAAAATTAGGTGATAGTGTGTGATTTAATATCTGATGCTAGTTTAGAAAGTTATTATTTTAATTTAGTTATGTTTAAGAAACTACTATAAATTAGTCATTATAAATAGAGAGAGAAATATATATTTCTTAACCAACTTCTTACAAAATAAATAGCAAACATAAAAAAAAAAGATTAACGTCGCAAAAAGGACGAGTCACAGCTTCTTGTATAACAAAAAATCTACAACATCTTGTCTAACCACTATCCAAATCACATTGCTCTATTATATTTATAGATTATGGTTTATGTGGATATATAAAACATCAAAATAGAAAATATTGAATGTGTTAACGATAATTACAATTGAAATGATATTTTGGAGAAAATCTAATTTGATGATTTGGTGGATGATTTTGTATAAAAAAAACTACAAAATAATGTTATTTAGAAAAAAAAATTAGTGTACTTATTTTATATTATAATAATATTTTGTAAAAAAGCTTTTGTAAACAAATTGTAAGAAAAACTTATGTCAAACCATTAAAAAGTTTTTTTCTGAACATGGTCTCTATAAAGTTTGAGACGGCCCTGCTTGAGCTTATAATTTATTTTGGCTTTCAATACTTTCAGCCTTAATTATATACGTAGTCTGAGGCCTTATCTCTTATCTCTATACGGCAATGAAGGCCAAAACCGGTCACTGTGATTGACGGACCTCTCTCATGTATGCCTTCAGAGGCACGGCACAATCCACCGCCAAAAGAAAAGAGAGAGTTTTAAAGCTTTTTGCCATCACTTTTTGCCTTTAATCGAGACAAAGATGTTGCAGAAACCACCAAACTTCTTCTTTTTATTTTCTAAATTTGGAGGGTCCACTGACCACAAAGTACAATTCGGAAAAGGAAACAGCATTAAAAAGCGTAAAAAAGAGCAAACCTTGTAATCTAGCCATCGACCTCTTGTTCAGTTTCACGCGGTTTCTTCAACGACCGTAAGCATGGCGAACATAACAATGAATCGCAACACTCTTTTCTATACCCAGTACGGTATTCTTTTTTGGTATGTATGTATATCTCTGATGAAAACCTTATTAGGTTAGATTACCATTTGACTTGGATTATTTATTTTCGTCTCTTGAAACATGATGTATGTCCACAACATGCATTTAGTTCATAAAGTTGTTAGTGATGTCTATTTTCTTGTCCTTAGCTTTGGAGGTGGATTCGATTTTCTCTAAAGCAAATGCATTATTTATCCAACTATCTCAGATGAAAATAACAAGTTGTAAATAGATCTGACCGTTTTTTTTATAGTAAAGCCAAGGCATCAATATAACATTTACATTTCTGGTATACGTGGAAAAACTTTAAGAGAATCGATTTGTTTATCTATGTCACCAAAGTGCCTTTACTTTTTCGAGCACACATTTGTTTAGAACTCGAGAGTTAAACGTGCTTATTCTAAAGTACTGGAAGGATTAATGACCTATCGAAAAGTGACTCATGATATCGTGAGAATGAACGGAGAAAAGTCATGTAATGGTTTCATGGACGGTACACAAGACTTTCAAGCCTCATAATAATTAAGACACCGCCCGTCGCACGAAATGGAGCTACAAGTCGAGAGAACGGACGGGGAAGATCCATTAACAATGGGCGGTCTAGGCGTTATAGTTAAATTCTTCAAATTGCCTTCCAAATTTAATAAATTTTAGAAAATCATGTGATATGATAGAACATCTACTCGAAGTCTCTAATTTCGTCAAAATTTGGATGACGAATTGATGAGTGATCGGAATCATATAAGTTTCTTCTACAGATATAAATTGAGTTTTCTAGCGTTTTTTTCACTAAAAAGAGTTCCCGTTTGTCACGTAACAAACAAATTTACCAACATTTAAGAAGTGAAGTATACAAGTATGTTTCGATTTATCGCACACCGTTATCTTCAATACAGAATAAATAATTTATGCTAAGGTTACTAGCTTCTGGTTTGAGCTAGGTCTTTGGGTGAATATATTTTATATTGGGCTGAATAAATTTCAACTTTATCAGTATATATGTGATCTAGAGACTGGATATACACATAGTTGTGACCTTATCTCAATACCGAAGAGAAGGCCAAAAGCTGTCAATGTTATAGACGGACCATTCTCACATTTTCCGTCAGAGACACGGCATAATCCACCGGCAAACGAAAAGATACATTTTAAAACCTTTTTGCCATCAATTTTTGCAGAAAACACCAAAGTTCTTCTTTTTCTTTCCTATATTTGGAGGGTCCCTTGCTCACAAGATAAAATTCTGAAAATGAAATAGCATTAAAAGCGTAAAAAGAGCAAACCTTGTAATCTAGCAATCGGCCTCTTGTGTAACTTTACGTGGGTTCTTTGATAGTTATGTAGACCGTAATCATGACCGAAGAGTCGAAGACGATCACTATTTGGCTTTTGGGTTTTGGAAGAAGAAAGAAGTTAGCTGAGTTTTAAAAATTCTTTGACTGTATGTCCAAAACATGCATTTATTTCATAAAGTTGCTACTGATGTCTATTTTCGGACGTCGATTAATTTCGATTTTGTTGAAAGCAAATGCATTCTTTATTTATCAAATCATCTCAAGTGAATAACAAGTTATAGAGATCTGACCAATTTCTATAGTAAATTCAAGGGAGTAATTTTTCTAAATTTCATTTCAAATTTTATAAATTTGAGTATCATGTGATATATGACAGAACATCAACTCAAAGTCTTTAATTTCATAATGAAGAATTGACGAGTGATTCAATCGAATTGTATTTTGATAAGTTTCTTTTACATACAGTACATGTATAAATTGTGTGTTTTAAAGAAAGAGTTTGTCACTAAAAATAGTTCCACTTTGTTCACGTAACAAATAAGTTTACCGACTTTTAAAGAAGTAAAGTATACATGAATTATATAGAAGATTTCTACAAGTATGTATTGATTTATCTCCAATTTTGAAATCATTTACAAAGTAAGACTATTAAAAACGTCAATTATTGTAGTAAAACTATGTATATATATATATATATATATATATATTAAAATAATGTTACTACATTAATCGTAGAAAAAAACTATATTGTCGTTTTATACTATGTGGAATATTTTTTGAATATAAACTATGTGGAATATTTCATTATACTATTCCGCTACTAACATTTTCTATCAAATAATACAAGTTCCCAAACGAATAACTGAGGACAATCTTATCTATGCCGCTCCTATATAAAGACAGAGCAAACCATCTTCAAATTCATCATAACAAACACACAAAACAAACACTTCCACTCCTTACAAGTCCTAACTCTTTAGTTCATCACAAGAAACACAAAACCCTTATAAAGATGGCTGACCAGCAGAATCTCGTACCTCAACCTATGACTCCATTTTCCGCCGTGACCCCGCTCCGTGCCATAGCTTCACGACCTCGCCGCCTCATCTCTGCCACAACCCTCGAGATGATACTTGAGGAAGAGACAGCACCAGAGGAAAATCGTTCTAGCGCGGCCACTGCGATGGATTCTCTTGTGGTATTTCCGGCTACTTCTTGTTTCTTGATGTCCAAGAGACAAGTCTCTTTTCTACCGTACGGGAGCTGCAAGTGCCCTTGATGTTTTTTTTTCTCATCACAAAGCGATTGAAGAATGGTGTCTTTCAGTTTTCTTGGAATATTTAAGTTATGGATATCTGCAATCATGGGTTGATGCTTTGTTTTTATAAAAGTTATATCAACTTTTTTCCGCTTTTATATGTTCCACTGGATGATGATCATGTCAAAATATTTACTTGAAATTCTGTTCTTGTTCACTACCAAAACAAGTATTTTAGGTGCCTTAAGACTTCTTCGGATTACAAATTTTTGTTTAAATATATGTTACCGGTTGAATGCTTATTTTATTCAGAAGAAAACTATTGGAATGTATTGATGATTCCTTTTCTGATCTCTATCCATACCGCTTTAATTGCTAACATGAGTTATCATTTACCAATCATTAATTCCTTTTTTGAGTTTTAATAATAATCAGTGTTATATATTTCACATGTTTTACTATATAATTAATAGTATATTGGTTATTTGAATATTTTTTACGTTCTATACATTCGAATCAAATTCGAACTGAATAAGATAATGAGTTATTTTTTTATTATTAGTTATTTTTAGGTTATTTTTAGTTTGACATAAAATATTCAAACTAAATCGAGCAATATGATTACCTTTTGTACAAATACTCAAATCCGTTTAAGATATATTGATTATTTGGATATTTTAGGTACTTATACATTAGAACTGAACCCACCGCATCTGAGAGGACCCGACTCGAAACTGACATGGAAATTTGTAATACATGAACGAAGCCTAATTTCAAAACATAAAAAGGTTAATACCCAAATAGAGATCCATACCCGAATGAATTCCTGAATTTCCATGCCTAATTGATTTTGTAAATAAATAAAAACACTCTTCGTTAACTGTTTTGAATTCTAGTCACAAATGGAACAATTTCATTCAAACATGTTGAGTTATTATGGTTAACATGTAAAATAAATGTTGTCAAATTGTTATGGTAAAGAGAATTAATGAAGTTTGTGAAGAGTGATTTTTTTTAAAAGATGTAATAAAACACTTAAAATAAGTAATTTATGTTTTGTATTCTATTATAAAATGTTGTCGAATGAGGATGGTGCATGCACTCATTTCTCCGCGTATACGAACATGAACTAAAGTGGAGAATCGTAAGGGTGAGGGCAATAAGCAACCGGAGGGGAAGAGAGCATCAAACCCTAAACCTGATCTACCAAAGCCCTAGTTTATGAATATACACAGTTGGTCTGAGTTTTTTTGGGAGATGGCTTTCTCCTGGCTTTTTATTTTCTGGTCTTTCTTTATTGAATTTTTTTAAGAGTATGGTCTCATGGTTTGGCATTGAGTCTTTTCTAGATTTATTTGGTTTCGGTTTATGTTGGTTATCTCTAAAGTACCGGTTGGGGACTTTGAAATGGAATAAAACTTGTGTTTTGGTTTATGGCTGGGTTTACTGGTTCGTCAGTGTATTGTGTTGCATTGGACATAATACGATTTCGTTAATTTTGTGCTGGAGTTTTGTTATCTGGTTTGACTTGGAACATGGATTTGTAGAGTTTACTGGAAATAGCATAAGGAATATATATGACTTATGGATTTGGAAAGCATATACGGTTAAGGAACTGTGTTTGGTTTCATTAAACCAAACACAAAAGAAGAAAAAGTATTTGCAGTTGCATGTGGATTGATTAGAGGGTGATTTGGAGGGAACGGAGGGTCGTGGATACTCTCCTCAGGAGTACATGTCTTTTAATTCATGGAGTTTATGGATCTTACACCATGTATGTGTACACAAGAGACCTAGGAGGAGTTATGATTGAAAAGAAAATCGCCTACTCCAGTGCTTTTTTTCTTGGCTTGCAAGATCGTGGAACTGGCAGAATAAGGCGCACATTATTGGAGTATACAACAATGGTTCTGCTGGTGTGGAAGGATCAAGACCAGGAGCCCTATATATGACTTATTTTTGACGGACCAATGCCGGAGTGAAATAAGTAGTGAAGTGACCTTCTTTATCTGACTCTTCAAGGACTTAACCGTGGTGGTGAACTTATGGATGGGCCAGTCATGCATCTTGTTCCATCACTGCAGCTTTGCATTTTGAGCAAGAGTTGCTCGCAGAGCTAAATCCCGTGTGGTACCTCCGTAGGGATGAAAATGATAGCGTTGTGTGCCATAGAGAGTAGTTGGTGCCTCTTCATCATCAACATGTAAATGGACTTGAGATGGCCCTGCTCTTGTTCTCCTTCTTCTTGAGGCTCTGATGGAATCAAAAGGAGGGTGACTCGCTGGGACCTGGTGGCGAGGTTCTGGATCAATCCGTATGTATCTTGGGTTGAGCACTGAAGTTATCTCTTCATTAGGGAGGAAGAAGTAAGAGTGGACACTCGGATCATAACCTGAGTAGAACTGATAAGCATATCTGTCTCTAGTTCTCCTAGCAAAGAAATGAGTCGTCTTCAGATATGGGAGATCGATGTAGGCTGGTTCTTTTGTCACAAGTCCCAAATCAATTTCCATTGCTTCTAAGATAGGTGTGATCAGATTGCCAATGAAAAACTTCGGAGTGGTGTCTGGTGTGATCCATGCCCAATGCATATAATAGCTGAACCTCCTCATAAGAACTCCTATCAGTACCAGATGTTCATAGGCTTCTTTAGCAGTGTTCTGCAACTCATCTTCTTCAACCAAAGAGAGAAGTCCCAATCCCATGATCTTCAGCTCATCTTCAGTCACTCCACTCGGTTCTCTTCTAGCATATAAGGTACGGCTGAGAACTTTAGCAGCATACTTCACTCCTGGGTTTGTGATCTCATTACACTTATCAGACCCTGTTGTGCGTGTCACACTAGCAATCAAACGCCAAACATCACTTGCAATCTGATGAAGAAGGCAAGTGTGATTTCTAATTATCACAAAACCCAAAGATGGAGCTGAGCCTAGTGAAACCAATCATGTGAGTCTTTCCTCTGATCTTAAAGGTGATATATCCATACCCATCCTCTTCATCTCTTTCATAATTGTGCACCAAGTCGAAAGAAGCCAAGAACTGACAAGAGACCTTTTTGTGGACTGGGTAAGTCATGCCAAGAAGTGATTATTCCATGCCCATGTTGCGAAGAATGATTCTCAAATCTTCAAGGATCCTAAGCTTTTGTAGTGAAACACCATCTGGAAACCTCATTGAAGGCCACTCAATTAACTTTATGTACTTCACCAATGTTGTGTAACAGGGAAGAGAATCAGATCTCCTTAGCCTCTTTTGTTCTTGGGGTGGCTCTTCTTCTTCTTCAGTTTCTGCTTCCTTTTGAAGACTTTCTCCAGTCTCCCTCTCAATCTCAGTCTCAGGCTCATCAGTTGTCTGATGGCGACTCACATGAAGTTCCCTATAAAGGGGCTTTTAAGTTGTAACAACAGAGCCTCTCATAGACCCAACCACTCGAGAGCGAGAACTAGAAGCTACTCCTTTCTTTTTGTTCTTTTCAATTCCTGGTTCAAAATATCTTACCATTGTGTTCTGCAAAATATGGACTTAGAATTGTGTAAGAGATATGTACAATGATAATCACAAAACAAAAATCTCTTCTTTAAAGTAGGTGAGAAACACAGACAAACACTTTCTCCAAATTTTTGGATTTTTTTTTCAAGAACCCTAATTTTTGAAACTTCGATTCAAGGCAATGAGGTTCGTTTTTCACCAACCCAACTCACCATACAAACTAACAATAGCATAAGCAACAAGTTTTGAGGGAGAAATCGAACATAAATCGCTCTTGAAATTTTCAATTTTTTTAATCAAGAAAATGAAGTTTGAAATCTCAATACCCCAGCTTGCCTTGATGGAAAACAAGTTGAGACTGAGAAACATAGGGTGATTTCGAGTTCTCAGCAACAAAAATCTATAGTTTGGCTGAGAAATGATTTTTTTTGCTTTTTTGTTCTTGAGAGAGGTTGACTGACAACTGATTTTCTAGAGGAAGAAGAAAAGTGAGGGAGAGGGTCATGAGATTAAAGTTTAGGTCCCTCACCTTTTTTATGTTTATTTATTTTTTCATTTTTAGAGGTTAACCGTAAACTTACATGGCGCAGCGGTATATTGGCCGCGACGAGAGACCGCTGGACTGGTGGAGCGGCTTGGAGCAAACGACGAGGCCGCTATGACTAATGCCGCTAGGAAACTTAAATAGATTCACCTTCAAACTCAAAAACAATGTCACGGCCTCGACGAACGCTGCGAAAGACTGAGTGAAACTCCACATGGCTTCACAAATACTTGTGACTACATCATACTATGATCATAGGCTTCTGGTACACTTACGGAATTTTAGCCAAATTTCAAAGCAACGTAGCAGCCTCGACGACCGCTGCAAATGGCCGAGTAAAAGTCGCATAGCTTCAAAAAAATATTTGTGGCTACATCATACGACTGTCATAGGCCGCTGGAACACTTGATGAAATTTCATCATTTCAAAATAATGTAACAGCCTCGACGACCGCTGCAAATGGCTGAGTGAAAGTCCGCACCATATTCATCAAAATTCTGCGGCTTACTCATGCCGAAGGAGTAGGCCGCTGGGACACTTCAACACTCAGCACCAGTGGTATTTGTTTGAATTCAACTCTTCCTAGTAAATTTCAGCACAAGTGGAAAAGAACTTGTTCAGGAAACCCTTTTTACATTTTTCCCATGTTTCAATAGAGTTATGTGGTAGACTCTTCTCCCATAAGTGTGTTTTGTCTCCCAAGGAAAAAAAGAAACAATCTCAGTATGAAAGCGTCTTCGGAGACACCATTGATCTTTGTTGTTCCACATAACTTGTCAAAGTTATCTAGATGATCTATGGGATCCTCCAAAGCAAGACCATGATACTTGTTACTTTGGATCATGTTGATCAAACTTAACTTGATCTCAAAGTTGTTGTTTTCCACAGCTGGTGCTCTAATACCCGCCCTATTTCCATGGATGTTGGGCTGGTCATATGTTCCAATCGCCCTAGCTTGGCGTGGAGGGTGTTGTGGCCTAAGGTTTGCATCTCCTTGATTATTTCCATCTTGAGCTCTCCCATTGAGGAACTCCTTGAGGTTGTTGTCCATGGTTGTCAGTTCCATACACATCTTCGTGATGAGGGTTATCCTGATTTTCATCCATTTCTAACCTCAATCTGTTCAAGTGAACCAGTCTCGCTTCTCTTTCTTGCTAATTATCTCTCTAAAGTTTTGATGTTATCTACTTTTGGAACAAGGTTTGTTGGTCCTCTACTCCTCAAGTTCATGCACCTGATGATTCAAAGAGTAATGAAGAAAGAGTGTCAGTAAACAAATAAAACAAAACAAAACTTAGTCTTAAACAATAACTAAATCTAAGTGCAATCAAGGTAATGTAGTGACAATATTCAAGTAACTAAACAAGATGAGAACGATAACTAATATTTAATTCAAATGGAGACAAATGAGCCCATGGGTAAGGGTATTGATTTTGGGTGAGATCAAACCTAGAGTTTTCAAATCAACAAGCAAACAAGTTCCATAAGCATAGACTTAATCAATAGATTAATCTTTTCTCAAGGTATCCTTTTGCAATCAATGATTAGACATCAAATCCCTTTGGCCTTAATCATGTCAAACAAACATTAAAAACATGTCTACTAGTTATCTAAGCAACCTATCATCAAATCCATTTGGCTAAGTAAGCAAGAGCATTAAAATTTTGACTCGGACATTTCATCGAACACCTTCCGGGGAGAAATGTCTAGAGTTCTAGATTTAAGATAATCAGTCTAAATCTAGCATTAAGCACAATAGATAAGCATATAACATATTAATCTACTTCTAAACACTCTAGATCTTCACTTAACCACCCTAACCCATAAGTTCTAAAAGAAACTATTCACTAATGGACATGATTAACTCAACAACCATGGGTGATTCCAAGTTCATGCTTAGTGAACCAAAATAATCAATAAACACAAGTAAATCAGATCAAAAGAAATCAAAGGTTGAATCTTTCACCAAAAAGGAGTATGTGTTTATAGACAAAACCATATTAGATTCTAAGACTAGGTCTTTATAATATTTATAGCACTCTAAAAATGAAGCGGGTCAACCCAGCAAACTTGGACTGACCCAAACATAAGTGGATAAATATCTGATCAAACATGGATGTTGACTTTGGCAAACTCGCAGCAGCCTTTGGACGCGTCGTTAGGCCGCTGCACCATAGGCTGAACTAACACTTAAGCACTGAGGCCGTCTTGATTTCCTTATCCACGGCCATCTTAGCCGCTGCAGCTTCCCGCGTCAGACTCCGCACCAACTTCATTATATTCCCGCGATCATCACACACAACTGCACCAAGCCGCGATAACACTTGACTAAGAAGATGTGTTGTCGTCTACAATCCACAACGGCCTTATGGGATGGTCTTTAGGCCATTGTGTGCACCTGGCCGCCATAACACTAAGGCTCCTAACCCACTACTCGAACAAAGACCACATTTTGTCTCATAATTAGCTGCAATTGCTCCAATTCCATCAAATGGCATCTCAATCACCTAATAAGGACATATGAAATGCAATACAACCTAAACAAGTCTAAATGCTATCCTAAATGATCAAAATGTACAAAAATGAGTGATCAAAACAATGTAAATAAGCAAGATATCACATGCTAAACAATTTTGGAGACTAATTGAGAAACATGGGTCTCTATTTTCGAAAGTGTTTAAAGAACGGTACTTCAGGAACGCATCACCCCTGGAACCGATCAAATCATGCTCTCTATCATATGGATGGTGAAGTATGATATCAGCTAGATCTTTGGTTTGCAAAGAACTAATCAAAAGGGTGAGAACATGGACAACCATATCAATATGGAACGATCCTTGGCTCCCAGCCACTCGCCCGAGACCAGCAAATAGTAATCAAATTTTATCCTTCCCGGATCTTACCGTGGACTCTCTCATCAATCCAAACACATGCACATGGAACATCCAGCAAATGAGGGCACTGGTGGAAGCCAATGATGCAAAGATTATAAAAAAAGTATACCTCTAAGACGCTTTCAAAGGGAGGAAGCATTGGGCTCGCATTTTACAAAAAAGGAAAATATATGGTACGATCGGGTTATCAATTAGAAAAAGTTTACCCGGATCATGAGAGACAACTTGCGACTATTGGACCAATTGTTACCCCGCTGAAGGCACATGTTTGGAAGATTAGGTGCCCACCGAAGATTAAACATTTTTTGTGGCGAATAATCTTTGGATGTATGTCGCCTATAAAGTGCTTAAAGAAAAGAGGAATACAAGGGGATAGTCAATGTGCAAGATGTGGAGCAGAGTGAGGTATCCATCAATCATGTTTTTTTAGTTCCCCCGGCTGTCCAAGTATAGGTCTTTCTCGGATACCCTCAAATCCAACAATATTCCCAACTCAGTCTATATTCAAAAATATGGATCATTTATTCTGGAGAGTTGAACCAAAATCAGATGATCTCAAATTCGCATGGATACTTTGGTATATTTGGAAAGCATGGAATAATATGGTTTTTAACAATATTAATGTAGACCTTAGAGAAACAGTTAAACTGGCAGAAATGGAGGCAGCCCTTTGGGTGGAGGCACAAACAACTAAAGAACAATGCCACAGTAGGGGTAGATTAGAGGACTCGTCACAAATGGCTTAGTTCCCAGGCCGATGATGTTTCACGGATGGATCATGGAAAAAACATGATATGTTATCCGGGCAATGATGGTATAGTACCTTGGAAGGTTTTGATGGACTGATGGGGGCAAGGAACACGAGAGTCGACATATCCCCTCTTCTTACAGAGATTGAGGTGCTTGTTTGGGAAATGAAAAATATGCGGAACTTATGGCAATATCACGGTACTTTTGCAACAGACTGCTTGCAAGTGGTGAAGACGGTTTTGGCACCAGAAGAATGATCAACTTTTGCAAATTATCTAGAAGATATAAAGATACCGAAGAGCAGTTTCACTCACTTGAAGATAATTCATGTACCAAGAACACATAATACAAGGACGGATAAACTAACACGAGGGGTCAAGACTC
Organism: Moricandia arvensis; assembly: GCA_905132765.1. NCBI lineage: Eukaryota > Viridiplantae > Streptophyta > Magnoliopsida > Brassicales > Brassicaceae > Moricandia > Moricandia arvensis. The sequence continues at coordinate 15,263 of CAJHQP010006375.1, read as the reverse complement.
AACCGTCTTTTATTGTTCACATGGATTCAGAGTTTCCCACCTCGTTCACATAATCTTGGTTTTAAGAGTCTGTATTAAATGACAAAAAAAAGTATTGTCAAATTATTTATAAAATATAATAACTGAAGTTAGAATTAATTGAAAAAGGAATTAAAATATGTAAACCACTTACAAATATGTAAATATTGTTATGTACTTCACTTCTAATAAAATAGATTATTGATTTACTTAAGATAATATATATCTATGTACGCAAACATAAACTTGAACGTAAACAGACCATTAAAAACGGTGTTCAGTTCATATTTCCGTTTGGTTTTTAGTGTTTTTTTCTTTAAATTTTGGGTTTTCATATAAAATTAGGTACCATATTAATATTGTATCTACTTTGTCATAGTTCAATTTAAATATTTTCAGTTTTTAGTTAACTCAAATAGCAAGAACTATAACTATATTTTATTTATATAAAAGTTTACTATAGTTAGAAAATCAAAATTTTAAAACTACTATTTTGCTGATGCCAAAAACTATTATTTTCTTATTCAAGTTCTGAGATAGATTATCTTTTTATATTATTTAATAAATATTAATAATAAAATTATTAAAAATAGTGATCACAAATAAAATGTAAGTTGTTAATATTTTTTAGTTTGTTAAATAAACAAAATTTACTACAAAATAAATTTTTAATACATAAAGAAGAAACATATAATATTTTTTTTTTAAATCTATAGAAAAACAAAACATTTAACATTAAAATGTTATTAAATAAAGTCAAAATCTAAAATTATGTGTATACCAAAATATTTTAAATATAAACAGTATTGCTTATATCCTATAATTTACATATAAATATGAAACTACACGTTATTATAAATTAACCAACTGGTTTTATCAGGTTTGTAAATATTTAATATAAAATATAATATATACTATTATTTATAGAAAATATATATTTATTTATAAAAGAATAAAGATAAATATCTGTTTGGGCGTACATGTCTAGCTCCAACCAAGTATTAAAATAAAAATAATTACTTGACGTTATTTAATTTATAACTCTTTTTTTTTAATAAACAAATATACATTATTCTTAATCATATTAACATAACTCGTTTGTATTTCTATAGTGAATCAAACATAAGTGATATGTTTATATAAACATCTTAAAATTTTCTCTTTTTATATATTATGTTTCTCAAAACGACTAAAACATAATAAAAGTAATGAGATATTATTTACAAATAATAAAATTATTACTATTTGCATCAAATAATTAAATAATTTATCAATAATTATCAAATACTTTATAAATAATTGACAAGTAATAAAATAAAGTAAGTAATTTGTAAGTCCATCACTTTTTAGCAATGTTTTGAAAACCAGACTGGAAGAAGAAGATCGACTCCGTATAGCTATTGATTGACTGGTTGGACCAGTTCAATCGGTCGAACCGGGTTTACTATTTTTAAAAAACGGGTTTACTATTTAAAAAAAATAAATATATATAATCATATATTTACTTTATATAAATCTAAAAGGTAATTCTATATATAATATATTATCTTTTCTCTTTTATAAGTAATGAACAAGAAGCTAATTTATATACAATAATCAAATGAATACTATGTAAAACTAAAATTGCTAAAAACCAAATGATTGATTGTTTAAATTACTGTATTTATTTATTTTTACAGTCTCATATTTTATGAATATATTAAAATAAAAATAATATATGAAAGCTAGAAATATACTCCCTCTGTTCCTAAAAGATCTATATTCTAGTTTTTTACACTTTTAATAAAACACAATAAATTTGCATAGTTTTTTCTATTTATCTTCTTTCCATAATTTTAAACCAATAAAAAAATCAATTAGTGCATTTAAGTTTTTTGAAGTTTACAATTAGATAATAAAACATATATTGAAAATGTGAAAATGGATCTTTTAGAAACATTTTTTTTTCTAGAATATGTATCTTTAAGGAACTAAGGGAGTATTTGCTTACATTCTTTTTCAAAAATAAAATAAATCAAAAATCAATTAAATAGTAATATTTAAACATTGATTATGAAATATTAAATTTTAATAACAATTGAAAACACATGACATATATGTTAATTTTTTTAATCCGGATTTTAAAGTTGACTCGGATCATCGATTTTATCAGTTTTTTGTTGGTTTTACCGGTTTTTCTCATATCTAAATTTTCAATGAACTGGACTTGGTTTCTTTTTCAAAACCATAAGTACTTGAAATTGCAAATAGAAAAAAAATCAGAGAAATCAGCCATATAGCAGTTCTGAGTTGATCCGATACCGTTTCACATCATGGGCCTAGGGTATTTTATTTCTAGTTAAAATCAGGATTCTTTTGTACCTTGTAACATATTCGGTTTGTTTTGCAAATTTACTATAGTTAAGGTCTCTTTGAATTTAGCCCTGTCTTCAAAATAGGCCGACGAATCTATAGCCGCTCGCTACAGAACCGCAAAACTGAAGACACTTCAGTTCTAATAAAACCCTAATCTTCATAAACCCTAATCTCACTCCTTCAATGGCATCGTTTGAGCGTTTCGAAGACATGTGTGACTTGAGACTAAAACCTAAGATTCTCAGAAACCTTCTGTCCGAGTATGTCCCCAACGAGAAGCAGCCTCTCGTCAACTTTCAAGCACTCTCCAAAGTTGTATCTTCCATCTCCACCCACAGGCTCTTATCTGAGGACCAGAAGCTTCAACCTAAGTCCAAATCAGCCGTTGATGAATGGGTTGAGAGGTTGTTAGCTCTGGTTTCTTCAGACATGGTACAAAATCTTGTCTTAAACAGTAGTTGAAAGATAAATTTTGAGACTTTGGTGTTTGAAACGATTAATTTTGGCTTGTTTGTTGCCGTAGCCAGATAAAACTTGGGTGGGTATCGTTTTGATAGGAGTGACTTGTCAAGAATGTAGCTCAGATCGTTTCTATAGCTCATACGCTGTTTGGTTCAACAGTTTACTCTCTCATCTTAAGGTATATGTATAGCTTTCTCTATGGTTAGGTTTGTTCAATTTCTAATGTTTTTTTTTTGTATTATTTAATAAGCAGAATCCAGAAAGTTCTAGAATTGTTCGAGTGGCTTCATGTACTTCAATCTCTGATCTCCTTACAAGGTCTGTAAGAAGTTTTTTTTCTATGATAGTTTGATTCGAAACCTGTAATTATTTACACTGGAGAGGTTATGTATGTAATGGAATCAGGCTGTCTAGATTTGCAAATACGAAGAAAGAAGCGGTTTCACACGCTGCCAAAGTAATCTTGCCAATCATTAAACTAGTGGAGGAAGATTCTTCTGAAGCACTATGGGTATAAGCCATATCTAAGAATGCCTTTTGAGTTTCTTTTTTAGCAACATTGATTTGGATCATATCATTGCTAGTATCCTCAGTTTGAATTTTTTTTGGACTGGTATTGGATGTGCAGGAAGGCATTGTCCATCTGCTTAGTACAATTGTTGTCTTGTTTCCTGCTGCCTTCCACAGTAGTTATGACATGGTCAGCTCCCTTCGCTTCTCAAAATGTATTCCCTATCTTGTATCCCTGTTTTATTGAGTTTACTTTAAATGATATTCCTTATAGGTTGAAGCAGCTATTGCCTCTAAAATATTTTCTGCGAGAACCAGTCCTAGAGTGTTAAAGGTATCCATCGTTTTATTCATTCTCTGATTCATTATCTTCCATCAACAAAGCAAGGAAGTATTAACAATGCCTACTTTCTTCTATTCAGAAATTTGCGCACTTTCTAGCATTGCTCCCCAAAGCTAATAAAGGAGATGCGGCCAGCTGGTCCTTGATGATGCAGAAGCTGTTGATATCTATAAACGTACATTTAAATAATTTCTTCCAGGGTCTAGAAGAAGGTAATTTGCTTATTTTCTTGTTTTTTTGTGTGTGGATATGGTTTCTCTAATAGAAGACGGTGACATGTACTGCAGAAACAAGAGGGAAAAAAGCAATCCAACGATTGGCTCCTCCTGGAAAAGACGCTCCTTTGCCCTTGGGAGGTCAGAATGGGAGTTTGGATGATGCAGCATGGAACTCTGAACAGTTGATTGTATCCAGAGTTTCTGCACTTATGTACTGCAGCTCAGTGATGCTAACTAGCTCCTACAAATGCAAGGTAGTGGGGTTGCTTCTTTTCTTTTTTTCTGTTTGATTATTTAAGATTCCTCTTGATTTTTTATGCTGTGTTTAAAGTTTGTTTGCTACTCAGGAGACTCCTTACTGCTCGCTTGATGTGTGCTACTATGTAATTCAGTCATGCCTATTTGTTTCTGAAAGATTCTAATATTCTTTCTTTCAACCTTCAGCTTACCATTCCAGTTGCCTCGTTAATATCCCTCGTTGAGCGAGTGCTGGCGGTGAACGGCTCTCTACCACGATCCATGTCACCTTTCATGACAGGGATACAACAAGAAGTGGTTTGTGCTGAACTTCCGACTTTGCATTCTTCAGCTCTTGAACTCTTGCGTGCTACCATAAAGAGTATCCGCAGGTAAACCAATCTCTTTTTATGTTTCTACTAAAACCTGACCTTCATTTCATTTACAATTGAGGAGTTGTTCCTTTGGTAGTTTATGGCTTGGCTGAAAACAGTTTTGGTCCGACTTTCGTTTGCAAATATCAGATCCTTTTAGCTACAAAATAGATTTTTTTCATTGTTACGACACGTTTCTGTGCCGTAGGAACTAAACAACATCCTTGTGTTGGTTCATTTTGCAGTCAACTCTTACCATATGCTGCATCTGTTGTGAGACTTGTTACTAGTTACTTCAAGAAATGTTTATTGCCAGAATTAAGGATAAATCTATACACTATCATTCAAACCTTGCTCAAATCCATGGGTGTAGGTAATGTCACAAGACCTTCCCTTTGCTTGCATTTTCTTTTTTTTTTTCAGGTTGAGGTGATGAAATAAATGTATCATTTCTGCTAACATACTTCTCTGAACAGGAATGGCAAAGCAACTGGGACAGGAAGTAGTCTCTAATGCCTCTGTGGATCTAGACCCGAAAATTGTAGAAGGATCTGCTGTGGTTTCCAACAAAGCTGTTCTTAAGCCTTGCAGTAAAAAAAGGAAGCATTCAGCTAATTCCGGAGTCGAGGCAGAGAATGCTGCTTTTGAAGTGGGAGTCCCTCACAATCACTCTAGTAGTCCAATCTCATTGAAGATAGCAGCTCTGGAGGCACTTGAAACTCTTCTCACCACTGTAAGCTTTTTTAACTTGTTACTGTTGAAAACTTAGTTGGTAGTTAGACTTTGTTGCGTAGTTATTGAATCCTACTCATTGTCACCATGTTTCTTCTTCTGCTTTCTGGTTTCAGGGTGGTGCATTGGGGTCGAGTAGCTGGAGAGAACGTGTCGATAAGCTTCTAATGACCACAGCGAGAAATGCTTGTGAAGGAAGATGGGCCAATACTGAAACCTACCATCATCTACCAAATAAGTCCACCTGCCGATTTTGTTGAGTTTCAGGTTGCAGCACTCCGAGCCTTTTTTGGCATCCCTTGTTTCTCCATCACGAGCACGCCCTGCTTTCTTAGCTGAAGGGCTTGAGCTTTTCCAAACAGGTAACTAAATACTGTTGTTGGCATGAGTTAAAACTAAAGTTAAAAGCCTAGAACTTGTAAATATCTTGATGCATGTACGGACCTTGAACAGGTATGTTTCATAGAGAGATGAAAGTAGCTGGGATTCTGTGCTCACGCTCTCATGTCCCTTGAAGTTGTTATACATCCGAGGGCACTTCCACTCGACGGTCTCCCATCACTTAGCGACCAATTCCCACAAAGCATTCTCTAAAACACAACACACCTAATCTGAATAAACGGTTTGCTCGCGATGGTGATGATATATCCAAGGGATGGCCGGTAAACGTGGATGTTCCCTCTAACAACGAGATTCAGAGAACCGTAGACTCGACTTTACCTCTCCAAGAGGCCAAAAGATTGAAACGTGGGAATGATTTAGCTACTGTGGATTCTCTGAGTGGCCAAGATCATACAGATGTTGTGGATCAGAGAATGTTCAAGAAGCTGATGTGAGTAACGAAGGTTCCTGAATCAACTAAGAATCTCTAGGACATGTTTCAGACAAAGATGACATGGCCCCGGAGAAGTTTATCGAGAAGTAGTGAGTGAGACTCAGGAGGGAGAGGGTTTAGCTGTTAAGGATAGTCTTATGGAGGAAGCAGCAACTGATAAGAAGCGAGAGTCCTTGGATGAATCTGATGATGATTCTATTCCAAGTCTCAAGGCAGATGATTATCTCTCTTCTGATTCTGATATTGAATCCTAATGCAAGAGTTCACATATCTCTCTTATGAGAGAATCTCTTTTTTTTGTTTCTTTAACTGAAAGTTTTGATCATGATTTTCCTTACTTTTGAAGATACCTTTCATTGAATTGTTTCCAAACTATATAATTCAAATTTTCTTAAAAGAGTTTCGTGTGTCATGAATTCCTCTGCTTGCAAGCTACCTTTCTCTCAACAAGCTCACTGGTAATCTTAATCCCATCTTTAACAGAACCTTGCAACCTTTCAGTGGGGACATAATATTCTTTTCTTCTCACCTTGTCTCTCTTCGTTCTATCTTGATCTGAGCGACACATCACACCTGCAATGCTTCATTGAAATAGGAAAAAAATTTGCCAACTACCTGAAGTTTAGTCTAATATGGTGGAAACCATCCATGTTTCAAAATATATTAATAACTACACGTTATTTATGTTAATACATGCTACATATACGAACTAAATGATTATATGGTGGAAACATCAAAATCGAGTTTAATTGATTTTAGAAAAAATTAATGGGATTAGACTGTAATTAATAAAAAATTAATAGATATTGCAAAAATTATTGGAAGTTTTCCAATAGCATGAATTTGAATAATGAAATGTTATTATTTTGCTACAATGCCTAAAGTGACCTCAACATACAACCATTGATTTGAAGAAAATGGCAGAGAGACTCCAGCCACAAGTTAACACCATATGTCTTGGTTGTAAGGACACACAAAAACAACACACCTCACAGATTAACAAACCCAACTTTATATGATCGCCACTTCTATTGCATTTATCAATTGTTTTTCTATAGAAAAGGACACTGAAATAATAATAAGGATTTTACAAGAACATAAACTAGAAATTAAAGCTTTTGACCTTCACCAGCTTAGTGGAGCTTCGGTTTCGTTTATGCTCTCAAATATCTTAATAAACAGGTGAATCGAGTATACAAATAATAGAAACAAAATCAGAAACAATTATTTTTTTTAATCCGTTTGTAATCGATTTTGTGTTGTGTGTAACTAAAGAAGAGATGTTTAGGGGTTGAGTTTCATTTGGACTAAGCTACAAAGAGCTCAGAGCGACGCCTCTCACGGCAGATCAATTAACGTTAAGGAACTCAACGCTTCTTCTGCTTCATCATCAAGTAATGTGAAACGGTTTTTGGAGTCAGTCACGCCATCTGTGCCTGCCCACTATCTCTCCAAGGTTTGTTTCAACATGCCAAAAACAAACTGTTGAAGTAACATCAAGTACTTGTTTCTGTGAATGTAATGCTATTAGTTCCCGACAGCTCTTCTCAATCTTAATTGCTCCAACACATTCAATTTAGGACTTCCCAAAAAAATGTTTAGCTAATATCTACCATTGCAGATGTGTGACCTTGCCTATAGCTTTCCTGAGCTGGAGACGCTGAGAAGCTGTGATTTACTACCTTTAAGTTGGTTCTATGTGGTATGGTATTCTTCTTTGTACCAAATGCACACCTAATAAATCAATTTGGGAAAGAACAATTATGTTTGTAAAGTTAATAATTTGTTTCGGATTTTTGTTAACTGGGGGTTAAATTTAAAAAAATTACAATTTGACCCTATTAACTAAGCTTAAAATCAATTAAAACCCCGTTGTGATGTGCCACCATATTATTTTAAAGTTCATACATGTGACATGAATTAACATAAACGTTGTATAAGATTGGACCACATTATTATAGTTGGGATGGTTTTCTACCATATTTGAATATACTCCGTGGTAATTGACAAACTTTTTTCTTTGAAATAATCTTAAGATTTTTAGTCTAAGCTCGAGATTTTATACACAGGGAATAACCATTTTTGGAGCAGAGATTATAGATTCCTATTTTAAAAGTTAGTCGACTTCTAAACTCAGCCTCTCTTTCTTAAGAATAAGCAATCCAATTGACTTAACTCTCTTCTATATCTCAAATCGTTAAAGGGAATCCAGGGTTATGACGCCCTTCTTCTTTTTGCTTCAGCACTGTGAGAATGTGGTGTCGAGTCCACGAAATTTGGGCTTTGGCCCATTAGCACAACTGATGCAGGAGCGGTTAAGTGAAGCTGGGCCTCGAGGTGTTTAGCTGAAGTCTGTGGCCCATCAAGCTTGCTTATATAAGTGTGTGGTGCCTCGTACAGTGATTATATCCCTTATAACAATACCAAACAAACTCTATTTTCTCCGTGGTGATCTGAAAACAGAGAGAGGGTGAGTCGCCATAGTTGTGATTTGTAAGAACTTTCTGTAAACACTAAGAATAGTGAATTTACCAGGTCCCGATCTGAAGGAGATGTTATTTAGTCTATTAACATGAAACTTTAAAATCTTGCATGTCTCTTTACTTGTTTTCACTCGTCTTTACTTAGTTAATTGTGTCTTGGAGTCACGAACCTATACATAAGAGAGAAGAGAGTTAAACGTGAGTGAGAAAGAAACCAAAGAGAGAGTAAATCGAGAGCTTAAAGATGATCAGATTCTTTCAACAGTACAAACACACGCATCGACACAAGAGCCCGAGGAAGATGAAAAATAATGGTGCGTTCACTGAGAATCATGGGAACATGACACCTTCAAGATTAGTTTGTTTATGTTGTTGACATATATATATTGTAGAGTTTGGGCTTCAACCTTCGACTGGGCCGAGCAACATCAATTATCTGGTATTGGGCCAAGCAACTTCAAGCCCATTCCAAATTGTTAGATATGGTTAGTGTTATATTAGGTTAACACACAAGGGCAACATCAACACCATATTACAAGGCAACATCAAAACTATTCAGCAAGTTACAAGAGCTGGAGAAAGGATACAAACAACAAAGATAAATAGCAGACAAACAACAAAGATAAATAGCTTAGTCCTAAGTTATTTGATCTATTAAAGTTGATTGTGTTCTCTAACTAAGTTGAGAAGATCTTATTGTAATCAAGCTATCTAGCACACTTATTTTGTGTTTGCTAGTAACTCTTTTGATCTAGTGGATGGATTTTAGGAGTCAGAGATCTCCCACGAAACATACCGGTTAGAAGCCGGAAACTCGTTAAAGTGTTTGTGTCTTTACATTCAAGTTTAGTTCTAGGTCAAAGGTTAATTGATCCCTAAAGTAAACCTAAGTTTAAATCTCTATATATATATCTTAAACAGTCTTAAGATTTCAATTAAAACTAATTTTATTTCCCTACGGATTATATATCTAGTATAGTAACTTTAATTTGTAATTGAGATTAGATGGCAAGTTGAAGCATGAAATGTCGTTCTTCATGTGAAATAATGCAAAAGCAATAGAAGTCTACAAGAAACTTGCAAAACTAAAATATAGAATAAGAACCAGACTGCATAAAACACAGAGACTTCTTTCAAATCTTGTTGAAGGCAACAATGTCACAACTCTGACGTACTCATTGATTGGTTCGACCTTGAGCTGCTCTTCAATCATGGTGTCAACATCATGATCATCCTCTTTATTACTATCACATCCTACAATTATTGAAAATCTCTATCGGTCTCTCTGATATATAAAATATATAAAAAAAGACATTATAAGAAAAATAAATTAGAGACAATATAGAGTACCTAGAATCAGCTGCAGGAGAGTAGCAACAGCCCTTCTGTGATTGGGGATGAATCCTTAGCACTGACAACACTTCTTTTATCAGAGACACCACTATAAATAGAGAGACACAGTTATAAGAAAATATAATTATTAGACGAATCCAAACAAGAGAATGATTAAAATAAATAATTAACAATACAAGACAATGATAAGAGCTTACGAGGTCCTCAAGAGGGCAACAATGTGGTGTACCAGCGAGATGAGTTCACATACTGTGAAGATGGGGGATTTGAAAGACACACAAAGATGGTGAGATCATCTTTTGAAGCTTTGTAGCTGTGAACATATGACTAGAGGAAACTTCTTGTTACTTATTATGTGTTCGAGAAAAGAGGTTTAAGAGATTTATATCTATTCCTTATTATATGATATTGTAGACAACTTACACCTGTAAGATGTAACTGCTGCGAGTGATAATCGTGCAAGCTTCTTCAACTCCAGCATCAGAGTTAAGCTCCGGATAGCCGCCATTAATTTCTGATAATTAAAGCATAACAGAACATATCATCAACTACTAAACTATATATGTATAAGAACGAAACTTTATTATATTGCTAGAAAGAATAACCAAGCAACGAGTTAGTAGGAGATTACTAAAGAAAAGGAAGAAGACCCCTTGATCTAGGGTTCCTAATCAACAATAACGATTAATCAAACGAAATAAAAACTGAACAAAAAGAAAAAGAAGACAGGTCGACGAGCTATTTCCCCACGATAAATAGTCATATAGCATCAGATCCCTATCAAACTATGACCTAGTGTCAAATCCTCCACGGCTTGAAAGTTATAACTTATTTCTCCACGAATTAACAATTTTGAATGTATTTCTCTCCGAACCGATACTTCGAACTTAATTACCCATATATCATGGTTTTAATTGGTTTATTATTAACCAAAATAGTTTTAAACCGGCTAAACCAAACCAAAACTCATTTAACAATTTTTATTAAAGAATATTGTTTATCTCTTGTGTTGAAATTTCAAAACAGTAGATTTTTAAATTCAAAAAGCTTTCCTAATTTTTTTTATATTTTTCGTATTTTAAAAATTTAAAATAGTAATTACATCAAAGATTTTATGTTTACAAAATTTAATAAAATCACAGTGAAAAAATAAGCTATTAAATTATTGTATTTGTTTTGATATTTGAAAGCAAAAATTAAATTTTGATAAAAGTATATGTTCAAAATCTATGTTTTGTTGAATTTTGACATATATTTTTATCAAAAATTTGATTTTTTATTTCAAATTAAAAAAAAACAAATACAAATTCAACAAGCTTATTTGTTCATTGTGATTTTATTAAACTTTATAAAATGAAATCTTGATGTAATTTTTTTCTTTTAAATTTCAGAAAACAGAAAAATATAAGTGAAATTTGTACCAATAACCAAACAAAAAACCCTAAATCACTAACTAACCAAAAACCTCCCCTCTCTCCTACTTTCTCTTCCTATCTCTCTCTAACTTCTTCTACAAATCTAATTATCTTTTCTTTTTGGATAGTTGGCAAATAAGCCCAAAATATAAACCTAAAATTTCCTTGAAATTAAAAAAATCTGTATTTTAAAATTTCAACAAAATGAAAAACAATATTCTTAAATAAAAGTTGTTTAAAATGAATTTGGTTTGGTTTAGCCGGTTTAAATTATTTGGTTAATAATAAACCAATCAAAACCATGGTTTAAGGGTAATTAAGTTTTGAAGTATCGATTCGGGAAGAAATACATTCGAAATTATTAATTCGTGGAGAAATAAGTTTATAACTTTCAAATCATGGAGATTTGACATTAGCTCATAGTTTGGTGGGGAACTGATGTTATATGATAGTTCTCGTGGAGAAATAGCTAGTCGAAACCTTAGTTACAAGGTGTTTAAAACTGATTAAAGTAAAATAACGTTGTTTGACCTCTAAACATAGGTTTTTATACAAGTTCTAATACAAGCTAAAAAGGAAATCTTAGGAAGGAAATTCTTGTACAACAAAATAACTACAAAACAAAGGCTCAAACGTTCTACGCGGAAGAAAATAATTTAATATACTCTTCATTATCAACATACTCATCTACTTTTAATAAAAACAAATAATTTCAATTTTCCCATGCATCATTTCAAATTTTATATTTCCATTTTGAAAATTTAAATTTTTGAATTTTTAGTTAGTTGTCTTAGTATAATTTGGAATAACTAAATTTTAACTATCCCAAGCTATATTATTGTATGAGTACTATTTGGTATAACTAGACCTAGTTATACCAACTTGTACAAGGAAAATGATTCAACTTGTTATAAATAGAATTTAGTTACCTCAAGTCATACTTGAACGATAATACAACTTGGTAGAATTTTTCAAGGTTATAGTTTTATTTATGTGTTCTTTTTAAAAAAATCTTCTAAATATATAGATATGTTGATGCGATGAAGGGGTAAACGAAAATGAATAAGAAGCAGGAGAGCTGATGAACAATAAAAAAAGATAAAAAAAAGTTTCATGAATTCTAAATCGCGAAGAACAGAGAACAAAAAAATAGAGCATAAGTGAAAAAGAAAAATATTTAAAGAGGATGATATATTCAAAAAAAAAGAGGAAGAGCATATCAAAGAAAAAGAATGAAAAATCGAATTAAAAAAATTAGAATTCCAAAAATAATGAAAAGAAGATTTTGAAGTAAAAACAAAAAGAGAGAAAACTTAAATTTAGATTCTGATTTAGGAGAGAATGAATTATTTTAAAATCTAAAGATAGAGTCTCTATAAATAGATAAATCTATTAAGAGTTTTCATTTTTTTTTAACAAATTTTCAAATTACAAATAAATAAGAAATAAATAAATTATTGAAGATGGAGTATTGGAGAATTATTTTCTCTTATCGACATTATAATTGAGTACATGGATGAATAGCGAATTACTCATCGTTTTTAGATTATTGTTAATAGATATTTTTTGACCGGAAACTTAGAAATATATAGAATATTTTGTTACAAACAAATGAGTTACTTTTTATGTTAGTTAATACTATCTCCAAATAGATAAGCCTATTAAGAGAATAAATTTTGAATTAAAAATAAATAATAAATAAATAAATTATTGAACATAAAAGTATTTGATAACCAAGTGGTGTTGGTTTAGTGGTAAAGGAGTTCCACCTAGAACTTCTGTCATGGATTTGATTTGTCTTGACCATCTAACCGTATCATATAGATGGATAGTTGTGTACCCGGATGCAAAGTCTCGTGAGAGATTATACTTTTGCGTCTAAAAAGCATTTGGATTCTCACGGTTATTAGAAAAAATTGAAGTATTTGTGAATTATTTTCTCTCATCTTAAGTATATGAGCATTGATCCGAAAGCCACCATTGTGTTAATTATTTTCGGGATACAACAAATCGTTTGATTTACAAAAAGGTTATGTAGAGATTAATTGTGTGTTTGATCTTATTGTAAACTCAGACTATCTATTGTTCTTTGGTCTTTGAATGTGTCTTTTTTGTCATGCCACTCTATCGGACTGCGATGCTATGCTACTTTAAGTTCTTTTTTATATTTTTTTGAATATATACTTAAATCTTGACTAATAGATAAACACAAGAACTGAAACTATTACATTATTTACTTCTAGATAAAACTAGATTTTGTTCCAGAACGAAGATAAAAGTAGGTTGTCCTAAGATACATAAGAAACAAAAACAAAATAGAACAAGTTGCACATCTTGTGACATATGCATAAAAATAACTTAAAAAACATTTTATTTGTAAAATTAAATTTATTAGTCTCAAGTTTATTAATTTTTTAGAGGTAAAAGTAATCATTTGTAGTTTTCTATTACGTTAAATTTTCTAATATTATTGTATTTAAATTAGTTTAATTTAATAAAACCATTTCCATTTTTCGAAATAAAGTTATGCTATTTTATTTCTATTTAAAATAAAATTTAATAAATTTATTCTTTCTAATTTTTAAAATATTTAATTTATAAACATATTTATTAAATTTTAAATAATTTCACTAATTTAGAAACTTGATTATATTTATCCTTTCATTGAGTAATAAACTTAAATATAGCTATAATATTATTATTTACAAAAAATTAAAAATATTTTTGTATCTTTGATATGTTGATAAAAAGATTATTAAAATGTGTAAAAATCTTGTCAAAATGAAAAAAAATCTATAATATAGTAATTATGTACAATAATTTTAGCATCATGTAATAAATTTTGAAAAAATAATATTAATATTTAAAACAATTTTTAAGCAATGTTATATTCTTTGAAATATATTTTTTGTAAAAATAGATAACTTTTTAGAAATATGAAGCACATATTATCTTACAATAAGTTATTTGCGGATTTTAAAATATTATAAATACTATAATCTAAATAAATTTTATTCAAATATGATAATTTATATTCTAGTATTTTATCTCTTAATTATAGTATCATGTATCTACTATACTTTGAAAAAAATCAAAAATATATGCAGTATATAAAAAAATTTATCATAAAAATATAAGTATAAAATGAAATATTTTCTAACATTTACCATAAGGATTGATTTCTTATTAAAAATTGAAATATATAACTACTAATATAATAAATGAATATTCAAATTTAACTAATTTATGTGTTAGTTTATAATATAACTATTAAAATAATTTTGTTTTATAATTTTTTTATTATGGTAATTACCCATATATTTACTGTCTTATATTTAATTTTTGGAAAATTTTCATTTTTACCATAAGTTTGATACCATTTTGAAAAGTTATATTTAATAAATAACTACTTTTAAAAATACTTTAACTTTTTGATGGAATACACTTAACTAATTTTATAAAAGATTTATAAAAAAATTAAAAACTTAACTTCACCCGTTAAACACTAAACTTTTAAACAATAATCACTAAAATGTAAATCCCATATGTTAATATATTTTTGATAATGTGTATTTTGTAATATGATAATTAATGTATGTCATTCTTAACAATTTTTCTTAATTTTTATAATTAAACTTTGTATTATAAAAGTGCCGAACCATGTCATTATTATATATGATTTATATCATCATTTTTAATAGACTATATCACATTTTTTTGGTGACACATGCCACAATCACTTCAAAAAGATGCGAAATATCTTATTTACTGATAGTGGAATCGTTCTTACAGATATCACATTTGTAAAGGTTACAATGACAAACTTTAAAAACCCTTCATAGGTTTATGATCTCCAAGCTAACAGCTTTGTTCGAAAATCTCTTGAATAGCAGAATCTTTTTGGTTGTTGACATCATTTTCTAAACAA
>CAJHQP010006374.1:0-38749 GCA_905132765.1 Moricandia arvensis | reverse complement strand
TCCAACTTTTTTTCTTTACTATATTGATCCTTTAACAAATTGAAGTGGACTTTTTAGAATTAGTAAAATTACAGTAATTTTTTTTGGACCCTTGGGCTCAGGGCCACTGTCCCACTTGCCATAATCCAAAGTCGGGACTGTGCATGATCATGGAGGCTGAATTGTTTGTTAGTGATTATTTAATGATGCTGAAGATTAGTTTTATTGAGTTTTTCTTTCTTATGTCTCCTCAAAGTCCATGCATGAAAGTAAGATATAAATTGCTAAACATAGTCCCTCCTAATACCAAAGAATTATATTTTAGGTTAATTAGGTTTAGGTTATTATGACCTTTTTATTATAGGTTTACTAAACTGATTCCTTTAACAAATTGAAGTGGGCTTTTACAATTAGTAAAATTACACTAATTTTTTTTGAACCCTTAGGTCCAAGGCCACTGTTCCACTTGCCATAATCCAAAGCCGGGACTGTGCATGATCATGGAGGCTGAATTGTTTGTTAGTTGATTATTTAATGATGCTGAAGATATTTTTTTCTTTCTTATTTGTCTCGTCAAAGTCCATGCATGAAAGTAAGATATAAATTGCTACACAGAGTCCCTACTTATACAAAAGAATTATATTATATTTTTCCATATATATTAGAGAGTGATGTTTTAAATAAATTAATTGTAAAATTAATTATTAATTAAATGTAAAATTATGAGTGATAAAACTTTATTGATACGACCAAAAACTAATAAAAAGTGTATTTACTTTTTTTTTTTGACAACTACTTTTTCTTAATATATGTAAAATAATCAAAACATCAATCTTTTGTATCCAGAAAAAGTATTAAACCAATGGATTTTTTATGTTTCATATCCGTTGCTGCATGTGTTCTATAAGTTGGTTGTGATTGTATAGTCATTATAGAGTTAATATTTACTCTAAACTTTACATTACCAAAATTCACCAAAAACTTAGCAAGCAAATGTAATACTATTTCCACCTATTTATATTTTGGTTACTATTTTAAAAAGATAAACACACACATTTTTACTTCGATTTTTTAGAGTAATACATTTTACTCCACATAGGACCAAAAAATAAAATAAAATAAAATACTTCCTCCGTTTCAAAGTAGATAGTGTTTAAGGAAGTTTTTTTATGTTTCATAGTACATGATGTTTTCATATTTTAATATAAATTTAACTTTATCAAAAATTGTGGAACCTATGATTTATATTTTCATTGGTTGAATAATTTCTAATTAATATATTAATGATACTTTTAGATAAAAATAATTTTTTAATAGTTTTGCACTTTCCTAAAGCTCCTAGAACCATAAGAAACATCCTTAAAAATATACGAAATATATCACAGAAGGCCGACTCTTCACAAAGCATAGTGAAGGAAAACGCTTCTTCCGAGGAACAAATCTATGCGACCCCTTGGTCCTAATTCCTCTATCATAAATCAAACTACTTAACATCCAAACATGAACAACAGTTTTGGCTGCAAACATCCGCAGATAAACCAAAATGTTTCTCCAACGCAGGTTAAGACTAAACCATTGCAATACCGCGAGACATCTTCAAGCCCGCGAACATTTCAATCACGAAACGCATAATACGAAAGAAAAACGAATCTTCAGCATCGCAAGACGTCGCATACGCCAGAAGAATTGTTTTTCGACAAAATTGCCTTCCTCGATAAAAACACTTTCTTGGAAGACCAAACAATCATATGCACTAACATCTTCTCAAATATGTATCCTTGACGGGGAATCAAAAACGGTAATATCAATCATTATGTTTGTTGCCGATCACAACAAATTCTTAAGTCCTGACAGACTACGATATCTCATTGAGACAACTCTCATACATCCGAACAAAAGGATAATAGCACTATAAAAAAATTTGAGATTTTGGTCAGCACTTCCAGACGACTTAAAATTGGTTTTAGAGAGATGCTTGATTCCTACCAGACAAATCGTATAAGCCGAGAACCTATCGCGGACTTTAAATCGGTACAAAATCAGGTTGAAAACGACACGGGAAACGTAAGCCAAAGTATTCATTGCACCCATTAAACCGTTATTAGGCCTAGTTCTTGCCCTAAACCCAGCACACTGGTCTCTAACATCTCTAGGCATAATATCAAATTGATACAAGATCTCAAAATATGTATCTTTGTTTGTATTCCAACGTTCATGAAATTTCCGAAAAAAATATTTTTTCAATCATTCTCATCTAAAACGAACAACGAATATAACGATCTACAAAGAGTTAAATATGAGATGACAACTCATACACTTCCCTATATATTCACATGAATACCAAAATGCTCTTAAAACGTGAAACAAAATTCATTAGAAAGCAGCGGCGAAGTGGGAGGGATTTGAAGCCACACGCGGCCAGTCCCAAAAATGTAGTACGGACACACTTGGCCAGAGCAAACAGAAAACAAGGCTAATCTCGAGGCCGACAAAGGTCCAATATAAAATGCCATCAGCAGCAACATGCTCGATAATATCTACACGACAAATAATTAAACCGTAAAGATCTCATTGGAAACATATCGTAAGAATCTTAACTCCAAAACGAACTACAAAAGGCTTGATCCCTTCGACAAGGGTACGTAAGCAGTCTTTACAAGGCACAACCCCAATCTTATCGCGTTCCATTCTTAGGAGAGTGAGTCAACAATTTCAACTTTCGGAAAAACCTGGTTTCGTCAACGGACCTTTTAGCCATTGATTCCACATGACATGCTTATCACTACCTCACAAGAATTACAAATAAAATCTTACGAATTGGGGGGCTAACTGTTGGGGTCAAAATCGTTCGTGGAAAAATCAACGGCTAAAATCTTTCGAGTAAATATGCCTTAGATAAATACAAACCGGAAATGTCGAAGAAAACTAAACCGCATAAATCGAACCTGTTTAAATAAGGATATCAGAACAAAACTCTGCAACTCGCCCTCTGCACCTCGCCCTCTGCTACTCTCCTTCAAAAACTCGCCCTCTGCAACTCGCCCTCTCCTACTCGCCCTCGTCCAACTCGCCGTGAGACGAGTAGGATCAGCCTTGTCGACCTCGCCATCAGACGAGTAGAAACGACCACATCCAACTCACCATTAGGCGAGTAGGATCAGGCTCGTCCAACTCGTCATCAGGCGAGTAGGACCGACCACATCCAACTCGCCATCAGGCGAGTAGGATCAGACTCGTCTAACTCTCCATGAGGCGAGTAGGATCATTCTTGTCCAACTAGCAATCAGGCGAGTAAGATCAGTCTTGTCCAAACTCGCAATCAGGTGAGTAGGACCGACCACGTCCAACTCGCCATGGGGCGAGTAGGATCAGTCTCGTCCAACTCGCCATCAGGCGAGTAGGATCGACCACATCCAACTCACCATCAGGCGAATAGCTTTCCCTATTCGGGCCTCGACTAAAATATCTCTTGTTTCGTCTCGATTAGAATTGCCGTTGAAACTTTACGCTAAAACCCGCAAAGACTTTTTTCTCGTATAAGTTCAAATTAATCGTATAAAACGGCAACGGTTACTCGACTATATGAGTAATTTAAACTATTTTATAAAACTGACATTGTACCAAAGGTGTTCTTTCAAAGAAATCGAAAATACGTTTAAGTCGAAAAACAACCCGAAAATGTCCAAAACGCGGCTAAAAACACACTTACGATTTTATAAGAACTCGAGTTCAAAGATATTATGACAGTCTATCTATTATCCGCGGAAAATATAAATGTTAAGTTTGAAGATTAAATGTGAAGTTTCAAGGGATAATCATGAAGATCGAAGAAAAATGAAATATTTCCACAAAGCGAGTAAACTCAACCCGCAGAGAGAAAAGGAAAAGGCAAACCGAACTAGGAGGAGTACATAAGGGATGTTAAGGCGAGAGGTGCACGAGATGATTCTTTAGATTATATAACTCTCTGCACTTAGAAACCGTAGGTTTTATTCTCGACAAGTTCGGTTTCTATGAATGACACTCGATTACTAGACGAACTCTCTAAGGAATTTGATCTCTTGTTCAAATCTTTAATTGAACTACGTTCGGTTTGATTCTCAAAAGGCGTACGTAGGCAGCCTTTCATAAGGTCCGGTCCAAAAAAAATTTAAACCTTTTTCGTCTTTTCGTCTATTGATAAGCGAGTTGTGGCTCACATAGGTTTTTTCGACATGGGTGATTAGCTAGCGAACTTAGTTGGGTTTACTGTATGTGTCATGCGATTTCCTCTGTAATCTCGTTTCCAAACAATCTTCATGTATGCTTTTGTCTTTAGAACGCTCAAACACAAATTCAAAATAAAGACTCGTTTGTCTATAGAACACACATGTGAGCAAAATAAAGTTACCTGTTGTAAATTATGCGATTGTCTATGGAACACACATGTGAGCAAAAATAAAGTTACCTGTTGTAAATAAAGAACTCGTTTGTCATGCGATTTCCTCTGTAATCTCGTTTCCAAACAATCTTCATGTATTTTTTATTTTTATACAAAATAAAGACTTCTTTGTAAGTCTACCTTTATAGGGGATGACTGCGTATTCCCACCCCTAGACACATTAACCCTACGTATTCAAACTATCAGTTCTTCATAATCCCACCCAATAGAGATGGCAAATAAAGGCTTGCCCGCGGGCCTGGCCCATAAAGGCCATGCGGGCGGATTGGGCACAAATTTTACGGCCCGTTGTTAGCGGGTCTCGTGGGCATTACCGTGGCGGTATTGGGCCAAAGCGGGTTGGGCCAAAGCAGGTTGGGCCAAAGCGGGACGCGGGATAATTGGTGGCCCGCTTGACTTTTCCATTGCATCTCTGTGGTGACACAACAAAGAGCAATCGGAGATGACGATGGCGATTTACGTTTTTTTTTCATTTCCAGAGGGTTCTCATCTCTGTCCCTCTTGGGTTCTCGTTCTAGAGAAGAGGGAAGCTTTGTTTTTTTTGCCGGTTAGAATGGGTTTTACCTCTTAAGATATACTGAGGATTGGAGATATGTTCTGTTCTGGAAACTTGATCATCTTTCTCGAATGTGAGTTTTATAAACATCCCTGTTATTTACTCGCTTTGCTTGGTGGACCATTATAATTGTCAACGGGTTGACGTGTGGTATAGATAATTTGGATGTTCGAGAGATTTATAGTTAATAATAAGATGAATCTACAACACTAGTGTGAGAAACCTTGGAACTTGATTGTAGCATGAGCTTTTACTATTAGTTACAAAATCATGCGTTTTTGTTGAATTTACTCAGTGATGCCCAAACTGATATTTTTTATAACTTGTATATATCAACAAGATTGTATGACAAGTTGCAGTTTTTGGAGAACACCAATGGGTACTGCCCGAATATAATGATAATTACCACTCAACATCCGAGGTTGGAAATTCTTATCACAAGTCTTGGATGAAGATAAACTTCATAACGTCTTAGACTTGACCATATTGTTTTTGCCTTAACAGTTTCTGTAGGTACCACTGAAGGACTATTCGAAGTTCTCTGCTATAATTATAATACATATACATACAGAAGCCACTACCGGGTATGTTAGCTGATTCACTTCTCCAATGATAAATAACTTGTGTAGTAGTACGAACTTGGATCATGATGAAACCTTCGTATGTTATCGATTGTCCAAGTTATTAAATTGTCGAATATAATACATGCTCTAGTGATCAGCGAGTGGAGCAAGAGACTAGTGTACATGCTCAGATATAAGCACTCGTGTATAAACAAGCTTCAGTCCGAACATTGTCTAAAACTCAAACGAGACTAATGAAAGTGATAACTAATGACTAATGAAACATAACTTATGAGTTATCTTTTTGTTAGTCATATGTTTGATTTGGATTACACTATAGACAATGTCATATGCTTGTAACTAGAGAGTCGAGACTAGTACTTGTAACTTAATGTTTTTGATCAACTTGATAGCATATCGCTGTCTCTTCTTCTTCTTGCAGGTTTACAGGATTGGTCAAGCTTTGGATATATGGGCCCGCGGGCCTACCCGCATACTCGCTGCTATAGTGCGGGTCGGGATTGGTCATAGGGTTCAAGACCCGCGTTCCGTGGCGGTACGACCCGCAAGACCCAACTGAAATGGTACCATAGCGGGGCGGGACAAATGAGTTGTGGGAGAGCCAATTGCCATCACTACACCCAATCATACACTTCTCTTTAAATCTCCCCCTAAAATTTTTTAATCCCCTCTCTAATCAATTCTCAAAATTCGTGATTAATAAAAGAAAATTGCGTTTAAAAATTGTGATTGCCCAATTTAAAATAAACCGATTCCAACCCAGATTTATCAATCCCAAATCAAATTGGGCTTAGGGTTTGAATGATTTTTTTTCACAACAGAAAAAGTGAGAGAGAGAGAGAGAGACGACGGGAAAATAGAAGAGAGAGAGAGAGAGAGCGTGGAGAGAGAGAGAGAGAACGTTAGAGAGAGAGAACGTGAGACAGAGAGAGAGAGAACGTGAGAGAGAGAGAGACGACTGGGAAATAGAGAGAGAGAGAGACAAAAACGAAGAAGATGACAGAGAAAGAGAGAGAGACATGGAGTTCTTGTTGCTATATGTTTCTCTCTCTCTCTCTCTCTCTCTCTCGTTCTCTCTCTCTCTCTCTAACGCTCTCTCTCTCTCTCTCACGCTCTCTCTCTCTCTCTTCCAGAAGTTTTTCATATAACAAATTATTCGTATACGTATCAATGTATTCGTAACATCCTCCAATAATACTTATACTTATTGGAGATTTTAATTTTAATAATCTCTTGGAGTTTTCTTATAAGTTATTTGAGTTATTTAATAAGTTACAAGAGTTTTTCAGTAAGTTATTCAAGTCCCATTTAAAAATCGTACGAAATACCGACGAAGTCTAGGGTTTAGAATGGGGTTTGAAGGTCGTCGAATTTTCGTCAGAATATTCCGACGAAATACCGACGAAGTATAAGGTTTAGAAAAGGGTTTGAAGGTCGTCGGAATTCCGTCGGAATATTCTGACAGAATACCGACGAATTCCGACGACATTTATTTTAGATTTGCAAAGTTATTATAAATGTATAATTGAATACTTAAAATATCCAATTAAGACATTATATATATATATATATCTTTATAAAGGCTTTATAGAGTTTTTCATATAACAAAATTATTCGTATACGTATCAACATATTCGTAACATCCTCCAATAATACTTATATTTATGGTAATATAAGGCTAGATTTTGATTGTGTATAATAGAGTGTGTGAAACAATAAATATTTTAGTTAAACCTATTGTAAATCATATATACACTATCAAAGATTTGTATGTGCTCATTAGATTGTTGTTTTCAACCCCTAAACTCATTTTTCTCGTACTTTCGTCGGAATTCCGTCGGAATATACCGACGAAATTCCGACGGAATATACCGACGAAATTCCGACGGATATACCGATAAAATTCCGAATGATAGAGAGTCAAAGATTCTCGAAGCTTCTTTTTTCGATATTGGCGAGCATTCCGACGACATTCCGACGGAATTGTACCGATGTCCATATGTCGTCAGAATGTCGTCGGTATATTCCGACAGAATTTTGATGGCAATGACCGACGAATTCCGACGGAATATACCAACAAAATTCCGACGGACATGCACAATGTCAAGATTCTCGAGGCTTCCTTTTTCGATATACACGAGTATTCCGATGAAATTCTGATGGATTTTTACAGACGGCCCGTTTTCGTCGGTTTTTTTTTATTATATAAAGTAACCCTTCTTCTTCTCCCTCATTTTCTTCTCTTCTTCCTCATTTTCTCCGTGGCTCTTCCTCTTCTACCTGTCAAAAATCGCCGATTCTAACAACAAATGCTCCAAATCTCTTCTCCAAACATGTAAGTCTTTGAATCCTTCTTTAGATTTTTTTTTTACGTTTGGAATGTTAGATTTGTGGATTTTAGGTTTTGAATCTATAGATTTAGGATTGAATTGATAGTTTTAGGAGTTATATGTTGTTTGATTTCGTTTAGGTTGTAGTTTATATATAGATTAAAAAATTTAGATTTGTAGATTAGGGTTTATATGTTAAATATTTTTAGAAAACGTTTTTATAATTTTAAATATATATAAAAAATTATTTTTTTGGTAAAAGTTATAATTAGATTTTTTGGAATTATAATTATATATATTTTTAATATACATAAACATTTTCTATATGTTAAATAAATTTATATAACGTTTTAATAGTTTTAATATATAAAAAACTTTTTTATAATTATTAATATATATTTTTTATTTACATAAACGTTTTTGTATATGTGAAATATTAATAAACATTTTTATAATTTTTAATATATGTAAAACATTTTAATTTTTTTTTATGTACATAAACGTTTTTACAAAGTTATAAACATTTAAATGATATAAAGTATTTTACTATTATTAATATATATGTATATATATATGAATTTATTACAAACTCTCGGATTTAAGTTATATCTAGATATGAATTTGTTACTAATTGTCATGGATTTTATTTTGTAGGTATGACGATTTTGATGGACCACAAACACAACGTCGTTCCGTAGCTCGGAAGCGTGTTCGTTCATCGGAGTAATTCCCATATATCAGAATTATCGCATGAGCAAAAACGAGATAATTGAAAAGATGAAGCGTCTGTTCCCAAATGTATTTTAGTTTTTTTAAACTATAAAATAATGTTTTTAATTTATGCAAAACTTTTTTCTATAATATTAATTTTAATTTCTGTTTTTATTGATTTTTTAATTTTTTTATAAATTACACATTTATTTAAAAATAAAATAATTAAAATATTCAAAAAATACAAATAATTAATATTCCGACGAAACACGGTCCGTCGGAAAATTCCGACGAAACACGGTCCGTTGGGAAATTCCGACGAACACCATCCGTCGGAAATTTCCGACGGAAATAATTCGTCGAATTTTCCGACAGATGGTGTTCGTCGGAATTTTCCGACGAATCATGGTTCGTCGGAATAATGTCTGTCGGTACTGGTCGCAATTTCGTCGAAATGTGTGACGAAATTCCGACAAACTTTTTTTTTTCCGACGACTCTTTTCGTTAGAATTTCGTCGGAATTGCCATATTCCGATGAAATTCCGACGAATATGGCCGTCGAATCCGCGTGTTTTCTTGTAGTGGTATATATATTAGCTTGATTAAAGTAAATAAACAAAATATAATAATAATAAATCAATTAAATGGTTCTCTTATGAATTTTATCTAGTAGATTTTTTGTAGTTCTCTTTTAATAGAGAAGATGGTAGTTCCATTTTAATATCAATAAACTATAACTATAAAATTTATAAAAGATAGCATATAGTTTTATTATTTTTTTAAAAAATTTACTTAAATTAGTTTAAAATAGTATTAATAGTATTAATTACGAAATTTAATAATGTATTATTTTATAAAAGCATTAAAACACTTTAATTAGATTTTTTAGATGTTCCACAACTGATTTTTTTTGAACTAAAATAAGTAAATTTATAATTAAAATTGATTCATTAAGATTTTAAAAAATGATATATATTTGCTTAATTAAAGTAAATAATCAAAAATATCATAATAATAAATCAATGAATAGTCATATTATTACTTTTGCCTAGTAGATTTTTTTTGTACTTATCTTTTATAGAGAAGAGAAACATAAATTATAAAATTTATAAAAGATAGCATATAATTTTATTCTTGTTTTCAAAATTTTACTTAATTATTACAATATTATTAATTACAAATTAAATAATGCATTATTCTATAAAAACATTACAACACTTTAATTAGATTTTGTTGATTTTCCTCAACTGATTTTGTTTGAACTAAAAATAATTAAATTTATAATTAAAATTAATTCATTAAGATTTTTAAAAATGATATATATTTGTTTGATTAAAGTAAATACTCAAAAATGTCATAATAATAAATCAATGAAATGGTCCTATTATAACTTTTGGCTAGTATATTTTTTTTGTACTTCTCTTTTAATAGAGAAGAAGACTTCCCACTTAATGCGAAGTCTTCCACAAGTCTTCTAGAAGTCTTCCAAAAATTTTCTCATGTATTAGATTATAGGGTTTTGGAAGATTTCCAAAAGACTTCATAATTTGGGAAGTCTTCTAATAGAAGACTTCTAGGGAAGTCTTCTATATCGAAAATATTTAACCTAATTGAATTTTTGTTTCCATATATAAAGAAAATTTACACATTCTCTTTCTTCCTCTCAAATGGCGGCAATAAAAATGTAATGTTTCTCACTCTAAAAGTCTTCAACCTCTCTCTAATCTCTTTAGACTTGAAAACACCTAAATTTATATTCATTTCTCATTTTTCTCTTATGTATTCTCACTAATTTATCTTGTTTTTGAAGATTTTTCATTACATGGTTAACATATTTTATTCCTTTAAAGGTAGATCTATAAATTTTGAATATGTATTTTGGTGTGTTTTATATGTTAGATTCTAAGAAGTTGTACATTCAACTTACTGTAACAAGGTTAAATGGATGACCTTTTTGATTTCTATTTTGTGTTTGTGATAGTGTTCAATGGTTAAAAGTTTGTCCTTTTCTTTTTGATATGAAGAAGAAGAAGAGAAGATAACACAACATTTTATGTAGGTGAAACCTCTAAAGACATTAACAAGTTTAAAGCTTTGACCTTTTTGATTCCTTTTTTTTTATAGTATTATTTGGTTAAGAATCTGATTTTTTTTTTTGGTATGAAGGAGAAGAAGAAAATATTTAGAAAGACTTGGGAAGACTTCGGAAGACTTCTGGAAGACTTCGTGGAAGACTTACTGGAAGACTTCTGGAAGATTTCCTAGAAGACCTCTAGAAGACTTCCTAGAAGACTTCTAAAGGACTTTAGAAGACTTCTGGAAGACTTCTGGAAGAATTCTGGAAGACCTCTAGAAGACTTCTGGAAGACTTACTGGAACACCTCTAGAAGACTTCCTGGAAGACCTCTAGAAGACTTCCTGGAAGACCTCTAGAAGACTTCCTGGAAGACTTCTGGAACTCTTCCACAAGTCTTCCACAAGTCTTCTATAAGTCTTCCAAAAGTCTCTCATGAAGACTTGGGAAGACTTATGGAAAACTTGTGGAAGACCTCTAGAAGACTTCCTGGAAGACCTCTAGAAGACTTCCTGGAAGACTTCTGGAACTCTTCCACAAGTCTTCCATAAGTCTTCTATAAGTCTTCCAAAAGTCTTTCATGAAGACTTGGTAAGACTTATGGAAAACTTGTGGAAGACTTCGGAAGACTCATAAAAGACTTCTTGGAAGACCTCTAGAAGACCTCTAGAAAATTTCCTGGAATACCTCTAGAAGACTTCATGGAAGACCTCTAGAAGACATCATGGAAGACTTCGAGAAGTCTTCCCACAAGTCTTCTAGAAGTCTTCCAGTAGTCTCCCATTAAGATGTTAATGATCATTTTGTAATTCTTTTGTTTATGGTATATTTAATGATTATTATGTGTACTCTGTTAATTATGAATTATTTTGTAAATTTGAAAAGATGTTAATGAAAATAATTAGCAATTATGTTGATGTCTACAATATTATTTTTCAAAAGTGCTTGACATTATTGGAACTTCATAACAAAAAACATTTTAACCATACTACCCAAAACAATATAAATTTTGTCAAATTTATTACAAACTAAGAAAAAATACTTATCAACAAAACTTATTCAAATTCACCAAAGATCAAACAATACATAAGTATCACTAGAAAAAATTAAGTCTTCTCTAAAAAGACTTCTGGAGAAGTCTTCTCGGAAGCGGGAAATTTAAGAGGGAAATGAAAATTTAAGCGGGAAACTTAAATTTTAAGTGAAAATTGTAATTTTAAATTTCATAAGAAAATAAAAATATATATTAAGATATAAAAAGACACATTAAACCACATGACTTGATATTGTTGAAGTTACTTGACACTTTGAAATTTAGAAAATATATACTGAAGTTACTTAACAAATTTTACAAAAAGGAACGTAGAAGACTTCCCTATAAGTCTTCTCACGGAAGACTTCCTTCTAAGTCTTCTCACGGAAGACTTCCCTATAAGTCTTCTCATTTTAGCTAGAAACATTAATAAACATGAACGTTTGTAACCTCATAATTATCACTAATTAAGTTATGAATTTCAGTTAAGAGCCCTAATATTGACTAATACACATAAATTAACAAGAAAAAAAAAACAAAATTCATTTTACGTTTTGATAAAATTGAAGTTTAATAAACATTGACGTAGAAGACTTCTTAGTAAGTCTTCTCACAGAAAACTTCTTAGGAAGTCTTCCGCGAGAAGACTTCATAAGAAGTCTTCCGTTTAGGTCACTTTTGCAATTGCAAATTTATGAAGGAAGACTTCTTAAGAAGTCTACTCTACAAAAGACATCTTGAGAAGTCTTCCTTTGTAAATATTGGCTTACTTTTGATTTTGAATTTTTTCGAAAATCTCAGAGAATACGTCTCTGGAAGTCTTCTATGATAAAAAGGTTAGTTTTGCAATTGATCAAGTTTGTCAAAAATTTGACTTTTTATAGAAGACTTCTTTAGAAGTCTTCTATGAGGAAGACTGTTAGAGAAGTCTTCCATGAGAAGACTTGTAGAGAAGTCTTCTATGAGAAGACTTGTAGAGAAGTCTTCTTACGTTCACATGAAGTCTTCTCACTATCGTAAGAAGTCTTCTTGGGTACTTTTGCAATTGACTATATTTGACTTTTCCAGAGAAGACTTCTTTTCTGTTATTTAGGAGAAGACTGAGAGTCTTCTTAGGAGCCAAAGGTTTACCAAAAACCAGGAATAAAATTTGAGAAGACTCTCAAGAAGTCTTCAGTGAGAAGACTTCTTAAGAAGTCTTCTCCTAAATAATATTTTTTTTAGTATTAGTTGTCAATTGCAAAAGTAACTCACATAGACTTCTAGTGACAGTGAGAAGACTTCATTAAACAGTAAAGAAGACTTCTCTAGAAGTCTTCCGAGAGAAGACTTCCTGGGAAGTCTTCTATAAAAAGTCAAATTTCTGACAAATTTTGGTCAATTGCCAAAATTAACCTGTTTATCTGAGAAGACTTCTAGGGAAGTCTCTCGGTTCTCCCTGTTTTTTTTTTGTTAACAAAGGAAAGGTAGAAGACTTATAGGGAAGTCTTCTACAAAAAAACACAGAAAAAATCAAATGCAAAACTAACTTATGCATTGACAAGAAGACTTCTAGAGAAGTCTTCTCCACGAACAAATCTAAAAAAAATCAAATTCATATCTTGAATTCTTGAGATGACTTGTTTAGCTTCTCTAAACTCATAAAACTTCACCAAGAATACTACCAACTCACTAATGACCAAGAATCATGAGTTTCAATGTCTATATGAACCTTACAAAGTTTGAAATCAAAATCTTGAATTTTTGGATGAATTTTGAGAGAAAGTGAAATAGATATGGTTTGTGTGAATAACAAATGCGAAAAGAATAGAAAAAAATCAATCTTTTATGCATTAAGAGCTTCAAATTGGTTCTTCATGGTGGTTGATTTATTGATGACAATGACAATATTGTAAATACTTGATGAAGATGAGGATGATAGAGTAAAATACTCATTTGTAAAAAAAAAGAAAAAAAAAGTAATGGCATTTTTGTGAATAACTCAAAAATCTAGGGTGAATAAGGCAAATGAAAGTTTCAAAAAAATTGTGGGTTGGTTTTGCATTTGAGTTGAAATTTTGAGTCACTTTTGCAAAACCCCCAATTTTAAATCTCACCTCCAAAACCCTACCTCATAACTCTTAATCATAAGTCTAAATTAGTTTGCTCAATGAACATAAATGTATAATAGATTTTGACTTGCGCTTTCAAAGCGCAAGATTATTTTGTTTACAAAACGTGATTTATTTATAAACTATAATTTCTATCTATAAGTATATATTTTAAGTTTTATATAATTTTATTTAGATAAGCATTGGCATGTCTCACATTTATTTTAGTTTATTTTTAAAAAGTAAAAACTAATATGGATTAATACATCATCTAACATGTCTTACATTGGTAAATTTTTATTTTTATAATTTTTTTATCAGAAATGATAGAGCTATGCCAATATCCGGATCTTACGAACCGAACTTGATCCAAAAATTAATACTGAACCCAAATGATTAATACCTAATTGGATATAAAATTTAATATCAAAAGAATTGGATTCAAAAACCCAACTCTAACCAAATATTTTGGATACCCTACAATGCTCAAAACACCGAAAATATCTAAAAAACTTGTTTTACATAAAATATCCAAATATATTCATTCATTAATGCAACAATGACTAACCAAATATTTTAAATGTTAATGTCCAAATAAATTCATTTATTAATAACGACCATTGAAAATATCCAAATAAAAAATTTTTTATTTTAATTATTGGTATTTACTTTTACAATATTTAAATTTATATGTTTATATTATTTAATTTTTGTATTTTGAAAATTTTACAATAATATTTAAATTTTTTTATTGTTTACAGAATTTAAATGGATATCCAAACCAAACCCGCAATGTTCAGAATTGGGTTTAAATCTCTAAACCTAAAAATCTGAAATCCGAATAGACTCAATCAAAACCGAGTGGTTACACGATTAAAATGTATAAAAATTATGTGTTTAATTTATTTAATAATAATATAAAATTAGGTGTTTAGTTTATTTCCTTGTATAATTAAATGCTTGTTTGAGTTTGTATATGAACGTGTTTTTACAAAAAAAAAAATCAATACCATAGATATGCATCTCTCTCTCTCTCTGTATATATATAAACCGGGTTTGTTTACAGATCATATAATAAAATTGTGTTCTAATCATGTGTTAAATAATTTAGTTTTTTTTTGTTATAATCATGTTAGTATATGAGGATATAAATATTTTTAGATGTTAATGTCCAAATATATTTATTCATTAATAATGACCATTAAAAATATTCAATACTTATATATTGTTGTGGAATCATCGTTTATAGTAACAACTATAGATTCGTTAGAATTAGGTCATTAAGGGCCAAAGATATAATCAATGATTTAGTTATGTTTGGCGAAATTTAAATATCTTGTTTAAATATTTTCTGAAGCTAGATATTAGGATGTTTATTCATTAATGATAATTAATATAGCAATGACATTCTATAGTAAATAACTCAGAAAACTAAGTGCTTATAATAGGGATTTTACTTTAATAATATAAACTAAACTCTGACCTGCACATTCGTGCGGGTTTTTGTTTATTTAATAAATGTAAGACTTTGATATTATTGTAAAAGTTTTAAAATATAATTTACATTTTAGTGTTATATATTGTGTTACTCTATAACCTTATTATTTATCTTTCTTATTCGACCTTATTTTATGATAGTGCATTAGTTATATAAAAAAATAGTTAATTTTGTGGAAAATATTTTTTATATTTTTTCAACTTATTTATTATAATTAAAAACATTAAAATTTATATTTAAATTGATTTTTATTAATATTTTTAATGAATTATTAAATTTTAGAGTTTTCTAATAACATATTTGTGATTAACACATGAATTAAAGGTTAGCTATATAATTTATATTTTGTTATTATCATTTTAGTAATTGTATATTTTTTTGAGTCTCATAAAAAGATAATATATAATTTTAGATATGAAATTTTAACAAATGTTGACAATTTTATTTTTATAAAAAATGTACAAATTTTAACATTAATCTAACAGTGAATGATATTTATGTAAATGAAAACATTTATTTTATATAGTAATTCTATTTAATATCAATAAACTATAATTATAAATTTATAAAAATATCATATAATTTTATTCTTTTTTATTAAATTTTACTTAAAATTAATTTACAATAGTATTAATAGTACTAATTACGAAATTAAATCATGCATTATTTTATAAAAAACATTAAAACAATTTAATTAGATTTTGTTAGATTTTCCTCAACTGATTTGTTTGAACTAAAAATAATTAAATTTATAATTAAAGCTGATTCATTAAGATTTTAGAGGTATATATATTAGCTTTGATTAAAGTAAATAAACAAAAATATCATAATAATAAATCAATGAAATGGTTCTCTTATGAATTTATCTAGTATATTTTTTTGTAGTTCTTGTTGTAAACCAGTTAGTGTGGATGCAATAACCATCATGGAAATGGAGTCACATGGAAATGAAGATAAGGATAGAGATCCATGGCGAGATTGGATAAGGACCAGCATGAAGAGATAAACCTAATCCTAGTGGGTTTACACTTATCTATTCCTAAACCTATGGGGAATATACTTTGTAGTAGTTATCCTATTCCTTGTTGTAGTTATCTCTAAGTCCCTATATATATAAAGGGCACCTATGTATCTCGATGAACATTCTATTTCAGATCAATAAGCATAGACAAATTCCCCCATACTTTATAACACGTTTCAGCCCACGATTCGTTCTAAAACCTAGAAGCTAAATTCGATCAAGATCTTGCAAGACCTAAAGAAAGCCAAATTCGTGGCACTATTCCTGCAACAAATCAAAAGGTCCCTGCAATAGTCGGACTCTCTCTCTAAGAGAACCAGCCGCACCAAACCCCAAGGTAAGCCGGCAATATACCCATTCTGTCTAACCTATACTCGCAGGTAAACTCTTATCAGATCCAAAGGATTATGCCGGTAGATGATCTACCATGGTAAGTCCACGCAGACCCATAGCTTCATCCAAACAAGCTGGTATACACGGGTAAGTTCCTTACCAGACCTAAGGTCACACACGAGTAAGTTTACATCGGCCTGCAAAGCAGCACTCAACTTCCGACCAAGCTCAAGCTTCCGAATTCAAAACCTAAGGAGATCCGACATTAAGACCACCCAACTCAGATCCCCTACAGCAAACAAAACTGCACGTGATCAGATCTAAGGAGTTCCAAACTCGGTGGTCCATAAACTCGTTGAAGGTTAAAAGGTAACCCTAAACCCTAGCTTTAAATAAATCGATTAGATGAGGTTGTTAAGTTGCTGGATAGAATAGAGAACTTCACCCTGATCATCTAGGATTCGAAATTCATTGATTGATTGAATGCTTGGATGATTGTTTAGATTCAAAACAAATAGAAACCGGGTGCTAGGTTGCTAATCTATACACGATGAACCCTAGTCTAAATCGCCAAACCTTAATGGCCATAATCGGCCACTAAGCATAAAAACAACCTAATTAGGTTTGCTAGAAAGAAAATCATGCTTGCTTGTTTGATTAATGATTGCTTGAATGCAAAGAACATAGAAACCAATTGTTAGGATCTAAAACTACCCAAGTATGAACCCTAAACCTAATTCGAAACCTAAACCTAATAATAATACAAATAGGTTTCCTAAACATAACATGATTAGGTTTACTAATCAGAACTTGATTAGGTTTACTAATCATAACTAAATTAGGTTTACCAATTAATGATTGGAATAGGTTTATAAATCGAAAATACATACTTGCTTAAACTGAGGTTATAAAACAAGCATCATAATCGTATTGGTCGATTTCTAAGTTGTCATGAAACTTATTAAATGAATCCAAAGCACATAATGATCTAATTATAAATCTCTATGAATGAAAGATGTCGAAAATCAACAATCTGGATTTGATGCCCTAAATATCTTAGGAGACGATTATCTCCAATGGGCACTAGATGCAAAGATCATATTGAAATCAAAAGGACTCGGTGAATGCATAAACTAAATATGGTAATGCAACCGAGTAGGATAGATACAGGGCTATCCTAATTATATGCCATCATCTTGGGAAAGTCTAAAAGACCAATAGAGAATCCACTCGACCTTTGGACAGAATTAAAATACGATCACCAAAGAAATGTGATCTTACCAAAGGCAACGTATGATTGGAGAAATCTCAGAATCCAGGATTATAAGTCATGGATGAATATAACTCGGCCCTATTTAAATATAATCTCGAAATGAAAGTTGTGTGGTGAAAAGGTAACAAATAAAGAGATGTTAGAAATGACATCCTCGACCTTCCACACTAGTAATATGTTGTTATAACAACAGTATCGAGAAAAGGGGTTTAAGACATATGATATCATGTCTGCTGCTCGCTGAGCAAAATAACGAGTTATAAGAAATTGTGAAATGAGATCACCTAAGAATCTCTGCGTTTTGAAATTTAAAATGCAAGAACCCTGAAACCCATATGGTCTATAAAGATGATGAAGAAGATTTCAATCATGAGAATGATGATCTATTAAAATATGAAACATCAGATTGTTTAAAAGGATCCAGTTGAGACATCTTAGAATCATTTGCTTGATGAAATGACAACATAAGGATAGTCAATTTATAAAGACCACGAAAATGATAAAGGCATTGCCTAAGGGGCACAAATTTATTCACCCAAATGAAAGACCCATTGAGTTATAAAGAAGTTATAAAGACTTGAGTATGAATGGTTTCCACATTGAACCAATGGGCAAAGGAAACATAAGTTCCTTTTCAGATTATGAGAAAATCGTCTAAAGCCTTATAAGAAAGTGGTCAAGACTATACCGATATGCTCTACTGATCTAGACTATGCCAAGGATCAGTATGATAAATGCAAAAGCCATAGTGGCTTCTAAAACCCACGAAATTTATACACTTAATGGCATTGACTGGATTAGCCATCCAAGTCCAAACTTGATGCAAAGAAAAATATCATAAAAGGCACAAAGAGTTATCCCGTAAAATCTCACGTTGTGTAACATGTGCACAAGGGAAACTCATTAGGCTCTATTGTCCTATAAAGGCCACGTGATGATGATAGTATGTCCATGAGGGGAAGTGAGGACAAACCAAAATCCATGAACATACTACAATCACGTGTGATAAAGTCTCATAATGTGGGTTGGCCGAATTCAGGCCATTACCGAATGCACTTGGCCGAATTCTTTGAAAATACAATGGCCACTATCTAGTGCTTAAGGACACATGAATTTACATGTTTAAGATTAAAATGCATCAGGCCATATAAGTGTGCATAGATATTCTCATCTCAGATTAAGGGTCATAATCCAGACACATACATAAACACATAAACCTTATCAAGAAATTTGAATATACCACCACAAACATATGTGCCATTTAAATAGAACCTCTGAATGAGGATTGAGGATGAGAATATATGTTGGATGAAATACATCTTTCTCCCACGTTTTAAATATGTCTTGAGCCAAACATGGGTGATTAATTAGTGGCCAAGAACACAGATTACAAGTGATAAGTAATCAGATCATCCAACATTGAAAGGAGAAAGTTATAAGCTGGTAAAGAGATATAGAAAACGAGAATGAATGAAATAAGAATGGTATTAACCATCATTGTCTTGGCAAGATCCTCGGACTAGAAATATAGACGTCCATATGAATATAATGAAATGATATGAAAGCTAGCAGAACTAAAAGCCAGACACATTGACCCGAAATGAAATGAAAAGTTAAA
Organism: Moricandia arvensis; assembly: GCA_905132765.1. Taxonomy (NCBI): domain Eukaryota; kingdom Viridiplantae; phylum Streptophyta; class Magnoliopsida; order Brassicales; family Brassicaceae; genus Moricandia; species Moricandia arvensis. The sequence continues at coordinate 19,208 of CAJHQP010006374.1, read as the reverse complement.
CCAGCTTGCACCAAATGAATTGTTGTCCTGGAAGAGACACAATAAAGTTGCTACAGAGTCTATAAATGATAGACCAATATGTTCCATAAGATAAAGGAACCTCGGAAGGAAATGAAATGGTGCATAGAAATGATAAATTCCCGAGGTCATAAAAGGAAACCATTCCCAGACATAGAAAATGGTCGACCACAATATAAGATACCATTCAATGGAATTTGGGACGCCAAAATCCATGGTACTTAAGGTGATTTGGGACGCCAAACACCGAAGTATTAAAGGTCATAAGATTGCAATCAACTATGTCATGTCTGGAATACAATGGAACGCAGAAAAGGGTATCGATACCGATGATATAAGACTGCGCATATAAAGTAGCACTTAAATATAAAGCGAGGATCATGAACCCACGTGTGAGTACTCATAGATCATGAATTATGAATCATAAAAGATAAGGTTATAAGGTTCAAGGAAAAACGTGTGGTTTGGAAGATTAAAGAACCTATTGAAATGATGGACGTATTGGCCATAGAACGCCATCCGATAAACCAGTGAATGAGTCCTGTGAAGTGTAAATCGTGAGATATGAGATATAATAGAAAGGCCACGTGATCTAAGGTCTATATATCCCTTACTTAAAAGCATTTAAAGAATGGCTTGATTACACAAGGTTACTCACAGAGACCAAAGGAACAGATTATAAAATGATATAAGATATGTGGTGAAGGCTACTACGATTTGGAAATGATAATGTCTGGATATATATGTATATGGAAAGAAAGAAATGATGATGTAGTAAGCAATATATTAATCACTGGATATGAATGATAAAGGTACCATGAAATGAAATGAGAAAGGAAATTCTCAAAGAACGGTTTTGTTCCTTAGCCGTCTATGAACTGATGAAATGCAGCTGCATACGATATAAGATAATATGATCGACCAAATGATAATCAATGATAGAGTTCAATAAGAACCATCAAAATCAGTTCATGTAGTTATGGAAATGAAATTCCTTGTGTTTATAATAAACCAACTTGAAAGAAAGTTGATTGATTCCAAAACGATACAAGTTATCGATTGATTCTTGGAAAGCTTATGATCATGATAATTGGATCATAAGATCGTGGTCTATATGGTTTATTGTTGGTTTATAGTCCCAACATATATTAGAAAGAAGTGTAAAATGGTCGTGGCCAAATGGGATCCCACAATGCCGACCATAAAGGCCATAATGGCCGAGGTCGAAGAACAGTGCACGGGCATAGTCGATCATACGGCCGCGGCATTAACAAGTTTGTCCAAGGTCCCTATAGCCAACTTGATTACGGCCAGGGAAACCTCATGAAATGAACACGTGATCAATTGAATTAAGGTCAGAGAAATCAAATGGCTGACCATACGGCCACAAGTATCCATATGGGCCAAGCCCATCCGACCAAGAAATTATGGTCGATGTACGACCCATCACATGGCCAATGGTCGAGATACTTATGAACGACCAAACAGCTATATAAGACCATAATAGTCAAGAAGAATGAGTTATGGTCGTGGTTAAGAAGAAAGGTCGGGTGTATTACATGACCACAAGACCCACCACGAATGCTAAGGTCGTTGGCCATAGGTGCCATATAGTTAACCATTGTTGTAAAATGGACGACCAGATCCACATCAATATATATTGGTCACGTCCATGATCCATCAGCATGCTAATTTAATAAAGCTGATGATGAAGAAAGGTAATGGAAAGGTTCTAAGGAACCAAAGGTAACTTATACTTCGTTATTTATTTACAAGGAAACGAAAGGATTTAAGTTTGTTTATACTAACCAAACTAACCAACCCAAGAGGGGTTAAGTGGTTTTGCTAATACAGGTTTTCAGGTTATATATTTGTTCCATATAAGGAAAATCAAAACAGGTTATGTACTTGCACATGGAGGAAATACAATCTTGTGAAGGCTCATGAAGTAGGCAAGGCCGCAAATCTCAAACAACCATCCAGAAATATGGTCGATGAAGAGTCAAAGTGTTATGGTCGATAGTGATTCAAACGCTGGAAGAGAAGGATCGACAGTCACCTATAAAGACGATGCAAATATGTGGAAGTAATCCGTGACCCATAATGGATCATATCACAATTCGTAGAGATAAGTGTCAAAGGCAAGAAACAAGCGCATACGACCACATTATGGTGTACACATCAACACAACAACGAGATCAAGAAGTGCGAGTGATATCAAGTAAGAACCAAGCAGATTTGTTCAACCTCTACGGTCAAGAAGTTATTATACAAGATAAGATTGAAGAACATTCAAGGAGGTACAAAACAGGGGGAGTAATACGGTTGTACTCTTTTTCCTGTCTATGGCTTCCCTTTTTACCACATTGGGTTTTGGGTTTACCATAGAGAGGTTTTAATGAGGCAACACATCAAAACGTATTATGAGCTCTTATGGTTATAACATCCAAGGGGGAGTGTTGTAAACCAGTTAGTGTGGATGCAATAACCATCATGGAAATGGAGTCACATGGAAATGGAAGATAAGGACAAGAGATCATGGCCAAGTATGGATATGCATGGCGAGTATGGATAAGGACCAGCATGAAGAGATAAACCTAATCCTAGTGGGTTTACACTTATCTATTCCTAAACCTATGGGGAATATACTTTGTAGTAGTTATCCTATTCCTTATTGTAGTTATCTCTAAGTCCCTATATATATAAAGGGCACCTATGTATCTCGATGACATTCTATTCACAGCAATAAAAGATACAATTCCCCCATACTTTTATAACAGTTCTCTTTTAATAGAGAAGATAGTAGTTCATTTTAATATCAATAAAACTATAATTATAAATTATAAAGATAGCATATAATTTATTTTATTTTAATTTTACTTAAAATTAATTTTACAATAGTATTAATAGTATTAATTACGAAATTAAATAATGCAATTATTTTATAAAAGCATTAAAATACTTTATTAGATTTTGTTAGATTTTTCCTCAACTTGATTTTGTTTGAACTAAAAATAATTAAATTTATAATTAAAATTGATTCATTAAGATTTAAAAAATTGATATATATTTGCTTAATTAAAGTAAATAATCAAAAATATCATAATAATAAATCAATGAAATAGTCATATTATGACTTTTGCCTAGTAGATTTTTTTTGTACTTATCTTTTATAGAGAAGAGAAAACTATAATTATAAAATTTATAAAAGATAGCATATAATTTTATCTTGTTTTCAAATTTTACTTAATTAATTTACAATATTATTAATTACAAAATTAAATAATGCATTATTCTATTAAAAACATTACAACACTTTAATTAGATTTTGTTAGATTTTCCTCAACTGATTTTGTTTGAACTAAAAATAATTAAATTTATAATTAAACTTAATTCATTTTGATTTTAAAAATTATATATATATTGTTTGATTAAAGTAAATAATCAAAATGTCATAATAATAAATCGATGAAATGGTCTTATTATGATTTTTGGCTATTAGATTTTTTTTGTACTTCTCTTTAATAGAGAAGATAAATAAATATATGAGGATATAAGTATTTTAGATGTTAATGTCCAAATATATTAGTTCATTAATAATGACCATAAAAATATTCAATACTTATATATTGCTATGGAATCATTGTTTATAGTAACAACTATAGATTCATTAGAAACATGTCATTAAGGGCCAAAGATATAAAGATATAATCAATGCTTTAGTTATCGTGGGTGAAATTTAAATATCTTGTTTAAATCTTTTCTTAAGCTAGATTTTAGGATGTTATTTATTAATGATAATTAATTATAAAAGTGACATTTCATAGTAAATAACTTAGAAAACTAAAGGCATAATCCATATTTTAATAAAATCCATTTATATATTTAATAAATCTATAATATTTTAATTTAGATTTATACCTTTTAATAAAATTTATTTAATTATTTTTAAATACTATTTTAAGATAAAAAATTTAAATAATTATCTTAGAATATCTTGGAGTCATAATAAATTTTACTAGATGTTTTAGGGTGATGTAGAGTAAAGTCCTCATCTCCATCTAAATTTTACTGCCTAGAAACATATCTAACACCCATTTTGGGAGGTTTTGAAGGCGGCAAACGACAACCGTTTGAGAGGTGTTGAGGCCTAGTGCATTAGCCAAAGAAGTCAAGACCCTTGCACGAGTCTCTCTACTCTCTCAGCTTCAGAAACTCAATTCTCAAGAACCCTCAAGGAAGAAGATAAAAATCGGATAACTCTTTGCATTGCTCTGCTTCTGGATATCTCCGAATGAAAGTAACAGAAAATTTTTACTTCACTTTCCGAGAAAGGGAAGTAATTGATTACTGTACACCTCTCTTTTGACTTGACTTGGAATTTGAATTGATTTCCCGAGAAAATTCGAGTTTGATTTTCGCGATTGTGTGCTAATGGAGAGATCTAGATCGAAGAGGAACTATCACTACGACCAAGACTACGACGGAGACTCCATCGGAAGGTCTAAACCTCGCTACAACCATAATTACAGCGGGGAGGCGGAGGTAATAACAGATACCGTGGCGCGGCGGCGCGGAGGAGGAGGAAACGGCCGTCCATCTAAGTCCCACCCCGAAACGATGGCAACAACTACTTACCGCGTCCTCTGCCACGACGCCAAAGCAGGAGGCGTCATCGGGAAATCAGGATCCATCATCAAGTCGATACGACAGCAACACCGGAGCTTGGATTAACGTTCACGAGCTAGTTCCCGGAGACGCCGAGCGTATCATCGAGATTTCCGATAACCGTCGCCGCGATCCCGACGGTAGAATGCCGTCTTTCTCTCCTGCTCAGGAGGCTTTGTTCAGTGGTCCACGACAGGATTCTCGAGAGTGAGCCTCAGTTTGTGTACGGCGGAGCGGAAGATGAGGAGGATTACGGCGGAGTGAGAGCTGGAGGGGGGAGAGTTGTGACGAGGCTTGTGGTTTCGAAGCTTCATGTGGGTTGCTTGTTGGGTAAAGGTGGTAAGATCATCGAGCAGATGAGGATCGAAACCAAGACTCACATTAGGATTCTTCCAAGAGAAACTAACTTACCTCGTTGTGTCTCCTTGTCTGAAGAGATTGTTCAGGTCTGAAAAGTTCCACTCATGTCTCATTGTTTTGTTATGTTTAACTACTCTATGGTTGTTTGCTTACATATGAAGTTGTTCTGTTGCCCTCTTTTAGATTGTAGGTGAAGCAGCTGCAGTGAGAAACGCTTTAGCTATAGTATCATCGCGTCTAAGAGAGAGTCAACATCGTGATCGCAGTCATTTCCAGGGGCATCTACATTCACCAGACGGCCTTTTCACCTGCTGATGATTACATTCCCGCAGCAGAGAAGACAATCGTCCGATAGGTTTCATTATAGGAATAACAGTTTCAGCTCTCGCCAGTCCAACTATGCAGAAGAAGCTCCAGTTGGTGACAATGCACAGCCTTTTTACACTGAAGAGCTTGTGTTCCGGATTCTCTGTCCTGTTGACAAGAGTGTTAAGGTTGTTGGAGATCAGAAGGTATATTAGATTTGCCTTCAGAACGAGATTGGCGTAGACGTGAGGGTATCTGAACCTGTTGCTGGATATGATGAGCAGATTATTACCCATTTCTTCAGAAGAGGTTCTCTTAACATCCTAGATCTTCTCAGCAGTGGCTGTTATGTATACAACTGTGAACTTGAAGCTCTGTTTTTTTACTCTAGCGTAGGCACCTGATGACCAGCTTTTCCCTGCTCAACGAAGCCTTGCTCCACATTCAGACTCGGATCGTTGACCTTGTTCCTGATAAAGATAACCTTGTAACAACGAGATTGATTGTCTCATCTAGAGACTCAGTATGTTTGGAAGTGAAAGCAGGATCAGTGTCTGAGATATCACGAGTAACTGGAGCAAACGTGCAAAATCCTAGCAAGGGAAGAAATTGCTCGATATGTTTCCATTAATGATGTTGTTGTACAGGTTTGTTTGTCTAATTTTGAAGAGTTGGGCATATTTTAAAACTTATGGTCTAAAAAGAGAATCGTGTGTATGTAGATAACTGGGGAAGATCAGAGCAGCTCGTGATGCGCTTGTTGAATTAACGTTACGGCTGAGGAGTCATATGTACAAGGATAACTCTCAGAAGGAGACACCACCGGCTTCAACATCCACAACTGGCCCTCTTGAAAGGTGTTGCAGGAGTAATAGAGGTAGCTTCATCAAATAACACAACTCAAACCCGTGAAGGACTCACAATCGCGCCACAATATAAGGTTTTTGGTCTCATCTTCAATCTTGTCAATACATATGCATCCGTAGTCAGTTAGTTTCACACTTATTGACAGTTGTGTCGTGGAAACAATGAAATATTGCAAATCTATAAGAACTTGAAATACTCTGAAGGCAGCTTAAATGTTCTAGTCGGTGCAATGTTCCTGTAATTTTCCTTCTGGGTCTTTTCTTAGGAAAGTGGTGGATCAGTTGCAAAGGCGGGTGACAGTGAACAGCGGGACGAGGTTTCCTAACACAGCAAGCAGGTAGAGAACCTCCCAAATTAGATAAAAAATATATTCCAAGAAGGCGAGAACTACGTGTTTCACACCTCTCCTTTTGTGTGCTCTAGAATGTCGGTGCCACTTGTTACTAGGAGCACTCTTGAAGTTGTCTTACCAGACGAGGTTATTCCTAAGCTTGTTACGAAATCAAGAAACAAGCTGCACAAATTAGTGAGGTGAAACTCGCTACTAACTGGAACTAGATTTGGTTGCAAATCATGTCTTGAGCATCAAATCTTAAACGTTTGGTCTTACACTCATTCCCATTTGATCACAGTGGTCTGGAGCTAGTGTAACCTTAGTTGAAGACCGACCGGGAGAAACACAGAATGGTGATTAGAATTTCGGGTACGCCAGAGCAGGCAGAGAGAGCACAGAGCTTGCTTCAAGCTTCATTTTGGAGCAGTAAGTTCTTCTCTCTTTTCAAACTAAATAGTGTCAAGTTAAAGAGTGATATTTGTTTCTTCTTGGTTTCAGTACAAGATGATGGACCGTGAACTTGGAGCAAGGATTCAATCAATCATATGCCTGTTTGTTCTGTAAGATTCTCTCTTATCAAACTAAATACTGTCAAGTATCACTGATCTTTGTTTCTTTTTGCTTTCAGTACAAGATGATGACCCGTTAACTTTGGACACAGAGTATGGGGGATTCAATCAAGAATCTGACAAGTGGAGTTTGTATGAATTATAGAGTAATAGGATTTGTGTAAGTGTGAGCAGTAATGGGTAGAAGTTATTAGACTATTCGAGTTATTAAACCGGGTTGGTTAGTGTCAATAATAATGGGTTCTTAGTATAAATAGTAAAACTATATTGTAACAAACTTTATAAGAAATGATAATAAAAATGTATTCGTCTTCTTCGTTTAGCTCTCAATCAATGGAGCTGAGTTCCTTCATCTAATATGGTATCAAAGCTGCGTGCTCTTCTCTTCCGCTTTAATACTTTGATTCATCATCCGTTTTGAGCTTATTCATCATCTTCATTATCTCGTTTCAATTCGATTTCATTTAACATCTTTAATTCTTGATTTTGAGCTCCTATCTTCCGATTGAGCTCCGATCGAGGCTCCGATCCTCCGCCACAATGCTGATGTCGTATGCTAACGCGGTCAAACTCGACACCAACTCTGGAGTCCACACCAGCTCAAACTCAAGCTCCGCCATATCAATCTCCGATAACAGCTTCTCTTCAAGATCCGAACTCAAATCCTCTCTATGTTCACAGTGCCGATCACGCAGGTATATCCTTAGTCTCTGAGAAGTTAACATGCATAGGAAACTTCAATACATGGCGCAGATCTATGTTAATGGCCCTAGGAGCTAGAAACAAAGCTGTTTTTGTGGATGGATCATATCCGGAACTAGAAGAATCTCATCCTGATTATGGTTCGTGGAGTAGATGCAAAAATATCATATGTACTTGGATTGTGAATGTTGTGGAAAAGTCGATATCTAAAAGCATCATGTATCTGGATATTGCAAGACAAATGTGGTTAGATATTCATGATCAATTCAAGCAAAGTGATGGACCTAGAACCGCTGAAATCAAACAACAAATGTATTCTGAGGTACAAGGTTCTAAAACAGTTAGCGAGTATTACACAAAACTTAAACAACTCTGGGAGGAATTAAAGAATCATGAAGTTCCTCATACTTGTTGTTATGGTCGTTTAGACTATTCCAATCTTAAGAGGCTTGCTCAAAGAGATGAGCAAGAACGTGTATTGAAGTTTCTTATGAGACTCAATGATAACATTTACTGCTACAAGAGGTCAGATACTAATGATGGATCCAAAATCATCTATATCAAGGGTATTTAACTTGATATCTCAGGAGGAGAGGCAAAGATCTATGACTGGTGGTTAACCTACAAGCTCAGGTGTGTTCCAAACTTCGCAGTCATCAAATTCTCCAGCGCAAGTAGCTCCTATGGTTGCTGCTTATACCAATGGACATAACAAGGGCCAAAATCGAATGGTTTATTCTTAGTGTGGGAAGTTGGGACATACAGTAAATAGGTGCTACAAACTACATGGCTATCCACAAGGTTATAAACCATCATGTCATCTATTAAACCGCAATCTCAGTCCTCTCAGCAGACTATGAAACAAAATAAATCTTGGCCCCAGAAACAAGAGAATGTAGCAAATCTGATGGTACAAGAATCTGGTAGTGTATCTCTGCATGATTCACAAGGTGGTTATCTAGGGAACATCACTTCTGATCAAGTCCAACGTCTTCTAAGTGTTCTAGGACTCCTTCCTCTGGTCAGAACAATTGTAATCAGATTTCAAGAACTAAGTTCACTTTAGCAGACGTGACAGCTTCAACTTCTCAACCACAACCTCACCTTACTCCTTTACCATTACCAAAACCATGTACTATTTCCCATATCCTAGCCTCTTGTTCTTCTATTTGAATCAAAGACCGTCTTACTTTACCTGCACAATCATGGATAATAAATACAGGGGCTAGCTGTCATGTTTGTTTTGATCTTAGTCTTTTCACTTTGACTAAAACTATCACAAATACCTCTGTCACTTTTCCTGATGGTAACACTCTCCCATTACCATTTCTGGTTCCATTTCCTTATCTGAGAATCTCATTCTCACATTTGTTCTTTATGTTCCAAGCTTTAAATTCAACCTTCTTAGCCTCAGTGCTCTCACCAAAAACACCTCTACTTCAGTCCTATTCTCTTCTAATATCTGTCTCATTTTCCTTTTCAATCCTTTGTGCTTTAGGAGCATATTCTGGATTACACGACTGGGAGGGGTAATCTTCACCAAAATCTTTATGTTCTCCAATCCCTTGAAGCACAATCTTTTCCCCCTTCATCTCTCAATTAAGTATGCAGTATCTCATCAGAAATTTGGCATCAAAGACTTGGCCATCCATCCCATTCTAAACTACAAACTTTATCCAAATTGTTAGACATTTCCACTGACAAAACTCTTGATTCTATTTGTCATGTTTGTCCTCTTGCTAAACAAAAACATTTGTCATTTCATTCTTCAAATAAACTTTCCCTGCTCCTTTTGACTTACTTCACATGAATATATGGGGGTCATTTCATATTCAAACTCCTAAAGGTTATAAGTATTTCTTAACTTTTGTTGATGATTGTACAAGGGTAACTTGGATATATCTTTTACCTTCGAAGAGATCTGTTCTTGATATCTTCCCTGATTTTTTGAAACTTGTGGAAACCCAATATCACACCAAAGTTAAAAGCATAAGATCAGATAATGCTCCTGAGCTCAATTTTTCTTCTCTTTTAAAACAACATGATATCTTTCACTACTTCTCTTGTGCTTATACACCACTACAAAACTCGGTTGTTGAAATAAAACATCAACATATCTTAAATGTAGCTAGAGCTCTTCTTTTCCAGTCAAATGTTCCTTTTCTATTCTGGGGTGATTGTGTCTTCACTTTTGTTATCTCATCAATCGTACACTTCTCCCCATTTGAAAAACAAATCCCCTTTTGAGATCCTTATGTACAAGTTACCTACCTATGATCATCTTAGAGCTTTTGGATGCTTATGTTTCACCTCCACTCTTTTAAAAGATCGTCACAAATTTTCACCTCGAGCCTCTAAATGTGTTTTTTCTGGGATATCCAAGTGGATATAAGGGTTATAAGGTTCTGAACTTAGAGACAAACACTATTTCTATTAGTCGCAAAGTTGTCTTTCATGAGACTGTTTTTCCTTTCAAAGATAATCCCAAAGTCTCAGATATATTTGATTATTCTGTCTTACCTCTTCTTGTTCATGAGTCCCTCTTTCCTGCTTCCTTTGAAGCTGTCCTAGATCATTTCCTTTCCACGATAAATGATTGTGATCCTATCATTCCTAACTCAGATGAATCCAATCAACTTAATTCAAATTATGTCACTTCTCCTCCAATTTCTCAGGAATTTCCTGATCAGGTTCCTCAAGAATCTTCTGATCATATTCCTCTCATTTCACTTAGATCAAAACGACAGACAAAAGCCCTTGCATATCTAGATGAATATCATTGTTATCTCCTCAACCAAACTTTGACTTATACTTTACATCCTAATCACACCACGTCCTATCCCATATCATCTTTTCTTACCTATGAAAACCTTGATCCTTTCTATAAACATTTTGTTCTATCCATTTCTACCTCTTCTTTACCCACGACTTATACTGCCAAGTCTGTAGAGTTTACAAAGTCGATGAGATTGAAATGACTTCCTTGGAAGACAGTAGCACTTGGCCAGTTTGTGAACTTCCTGAAGGTAAACGACATGTTGGTTGTAAATGGGTACACAACATCAAGTATAACCATGATGGCACTGTAGAAAAGATACAAATCTCGAGTGGTTGCAAAAGGATACACACAACTTGAGGGTCTTGAGTACCTAGATACATTCTCACCAGCAGCTAAACTTGGTACATTTCGCATATTGATGAAGTTAGTCGCTCTTCTAAACTGGTCTATTACACAGCTTTACATCAGTTATGCCTTCTTGAATGGATTTTTGGAAGAAGAGATTTATATAACCTTGCCACCTTGGTTATACAGAATTAACTAGGAAAATGGTACCAAGAATGTTGTATGAAAACTCACAAGTCTCTATATGGTCTCAAACAAGCCTCGAGACAGGGGAACCAGAAACTCACTTCTGTTATTACTGGTGCAGGGTTTTCTCAGACTCATGTTGATCATTCTCTCTTTGTTCGTCATGACCCTTCTGCATATATTGCTATCCTTGTTTTATGTGGATGATATCTTGCTAATGGGCAATAATGATGTCTGCTATAACACAATTTAAAGATGTTTTGAAGGCTGCTTTTTAAACTTCGAGATATTGGTCCAGCTAAATATTTTTTGGTTTTTTGAGATTGCTAGAAAAAACACTGGCATATCGATTAATCAGAGGAAATACACTCTTGAGATACTTGATGATGTTGGTATTCTTGGTTGTAAACCAATAAGTGTTCCTAAGGATCCTACTTTGAAGTTATCATAATCAGAGGGTACATGTTGGAAGATGCTTCTGTTTATAGACGTTTGGCGGGCAGACTCTTGTATTTGACTCATACACGACCCGATATCACATACTTTGTCCACAAGCTAAGTCAATACATGGCTCATCCTAGGATACACATTTACAAGCAACTACACGACTCCTCCGATATTTGAAGAATGCACCTGGTCAAGGTCTGTTCTATTCTTCTACACCTGGCAATGCTCTTACTGCTTTTTTTTATTGCAGATTGGTCTGCTTATCCGGATACGCGAAGATTTGTACTGGTTATTGTATGTTTCTTGGAGATTCACTCATATCTTGGAGATTCAAAAAGCAACCAACTATCTCTCGTAGCAGTTCTGAAGCTCAATATAGATCTATGGCTGATGCTACTTGTGAACTCATTTGGATTCACCAATCTTATTACTGATCTTCATTGTGTACACATTGCTGTGAATCAGTCTATACTGTGACAATCAGTCTGTGGTACACATTGCTGTGAATCCCGTGTATCACGAGGAGAACAAACACATTGAAAATGATTGTCACATTGTTTGTAAGAAGTTGCAGAGTGATTTTTCTCAAGACTTACATGTGCAGAGTAGTCACCTGCTCGTAGATGTTTTTACTATGGCTGTCCTTGCCAAGATGGGGAATACATGACTTGTATAATCCATCTTGAGGGGAGGGGGTATTAGACTATTCGAGTTATTATACCGGATTGGTTAATGTCAATAATAATTAGTTCTTAGTATAAATAGTAAACCATATTGTAACAAACTTTATGAAGAAATGATAATAAAAATGTATTCATCTTCTTCGTTTAGCTCTCAATCAATGGAGCTAAGTTCTTTCATCTAATAAAAGTTTAGATAAACATTTTGAACTTTGTTGTTTATTAGTATGTTCCATTGTTTTGTAACCTAACCTATAAAAGTCATCAAAGTTTAATCCGAGGTATTCATTTGTGCATCTATCTATTCATGCATGGTTGGGTTGTCTACAGAACGTTTAGCTATTATTGAGGCGTTTCTTTGTAGTATTTGTTAGAAACATCGAGGCGTTCTATTTAAACCCTTAAAATCCTAAACGCCTTGTCGTTTCTCTTCAGTTGACTTGGACGACGCTAATTAAATCTTAAAAACTCTTTATTTTACAAAAATTGCCACTGCTAAACCTCGTCTGCGGTTGTTTCCCCTTTCCTTATAAAGAGACGCCGCCCGAATCGTATCGAACCGCCCGTCGCGGCTTCACCGGTGAGTCTTCCGTATCTTCTCTTACTCTGTCATATTTGTTGTATGAGTGTTGAATCTCTTGTACTCCGCCGCAGAGAATCTGGTTGAAATCTCAAATGGGCTCATGTGGCGCAAAGCCGAAACGTGATTCGGCATGTAGTATCCAGAGGAACCACGTTCTACAAATCAGAAAAGCGATCCATCATCCTCTCCTTTTCGCCTGTCAAGGAGTTCGATACAGAAAATTGGAAGTCATTCTCACCACGGTGGGCTTTACTTGATTTGGTTTTGCTTTTTTGTTCTTTCAACAAAGTTTAAATTTTTCTTGTGAATTCGTTTGATTTGAATTGAATCAGATGGTGGGTTTGTTTTTGTTTTGGTTGTGCTTACTCTTCATCTGATCTGGTGCTTTGTAGGGCATAGAGAAGCTTGGGAAAGGTGGTGAGACGGTTGAAGGTAGCTCCTGGTTACTTCAGGAATCACCTATGCCTAAACTCCTTTGCTGTCCCAACATTGAACAAGTATGCTCATCTCATCCGTGGAGCAACGCAAGGTCATACTTTAACTGAGCTTTGCTCTTAACTCTTCTCTCACGGACTAAGTTGCAGGATGCTAGCTTTTTTCTGCTCTTGTTTGTATCTAGGTTGTGTGCTTGATGTGAAGGGTAAAGCTGTTACTTTTGACATGGCTTGATAGTGTTATGGTACTTAGTTGTAGCATGGTAGCTGTTTTCTTGTCTTGTTGTTTGTTGAATCTTTCTTGTGCCTTGATGATGTATAGTTATTGATGTGAAGGGTAACTCCAGATACTTTTGACCTGGATAGTGGTTATGGCACTTAGATGTTTTTTTGGTAAAGTGTTTGATGTTTTTCCTTTAGTTATTTGATTTCTTGATGTGAATATCGGTGTTCAGATGCCGTAACTATGAAGAAAAGGAAGAGGTTAAGGTGGTTCATAAGTCTTCTGAAGTCCAGACTAAAGAGTTTGAAAAGGCAGCTAAGCGCCTAGCCAATGCCAACTTGGTACTTTTTACTTAACCCTCTAAACTCTCAGTACTAAAAGTTCTTGTTTCTTGTAAACTACTCAGGAACTTACTATCAGATTTTTCTACTCTTATGAGATCCATTTATTTTGCTTAAACAAGGTATTGAGGAATGTTAATTGACAAGGAGAAGTTCAAAAACCGCTCCTCAAAAGAGGACAAACCGGATGTACAAACACCTGTGACAAAGGAAGAGATAGTCTCTGAGGTAAACTGTTCTCTTCCTTCTTTTTAACATCTTTAAAATTATGTGACATATAAAACCTTTGTGAATAGATCTTATCTGTGTTGGTTTTTTGTAAAGGTGGCGAGGCAGCTCTGTGTGAAGATTGATCCGGAGAATGTGGTTCTCACAGAGCCATTGACAACTTTTTGGCGAGTATGAGGTTCCTTTGAAGTTCCCCAAGACTATTCCTTTGCAACCAGGAACTGTTCCAATGGATTCTCAAAGTCAAAGTCCGTGGCCACTAAGATCTTCTACCTCTAGATATCTCTTTTCTGATAGTTTTTCTACTTCAATCTGTTTCATGTAGCCCTGGAATTGCAGAAAAGCCTTGTTCCTTCATTTGTTTTTTACATGTAGTTGTGTAAACCGGATGCAATCCGGTTTAATTTAAACCATGATTCGAAATTTGTATGACAATCAAAAGGAAATTAATAAGTTTTGATTTGTGAAACTAATTAGCACCCCCACACACATGCGAATGTGGTGGATTTTGCACCATTTAGAAACTTTGGAGCTAATTTGTAAGATTCTATTAATTGTGGGCCATCTCAGTCATTATTGATAAATCTCACCGGCGTTATCTTCTTCTTCTCTACGCGGCGAGTCGGCGGAACCGCCGCTACAACTTCCATCTTTAAGGGAACTAAGAGCTTCTCACTCCCTGGCTTTGCTCTTTCTCATCATCAATGGTGTCTTCAGTTTCTATCCTCCCTTCAGCCCACTTTGCTCACCAACTGGTAAATGATTCCTTCTCTCTCTGCCTTCGCTTCCAAGTTGTAAACGGACCAAACTACGGTTATGTTTGATCCATTGACACTTGAGAGTTTAGATGTCTCTGTTAAAACTGAGCTTCTGTCTGTTGCTGCACTTCGGTTTTTGGGTTTCAGGGCGAAAACAGTTATCTTCTCAGTCCGGTCTTTCTTCGAGAGATTCCACGTGGCGGTGTGTTTGTTTCCGTAATCAGAGACACAAACCTAAACTCTACATCATTCCCGCCCACCATTTCTTATCAACTCCACTTGATTCAACTTCCATGAAGCTGGAGATACATGCTACTTCCGGTGTTTCTCAAGTTCAAAGTGAGAACTTGATGTTCTTTGGTTAAGTAAGAAAAGAAGAACTTAGTTGAGTTTTGTCTGCGTATTATGCAGCAGGTCTACTGGTAGCGACGGGATGAAAAGAGTTTGAGATGGAACTCCAAGAGTTGTTCAATGAAGTCAAAGCTATGGTTAAAATTGGGAAGGAGAGAGACGCAATGGACCTTCTTCGAGCTAATTATGTTGCTGTGAAAAGAAGAGATTGATTCTGGTTTGAAAGGTATCCAACAAGCTGCTCTTCTCGACATCATTGCCTTAGGGTATATGGCTGTAGGAGACTTGAAACCTGTTCCGGCGTTGCTTGATATGGTGAGTTTGATCTCAGATATCAGAAAACATATATCCCTTTAACTAAAACAGAAGTTAAAAAATGCAGATAAGCAAGATTGTTGATAACTTAATAGACTCGGAACCTCTTTTGGATTCAGTGCTTATGCATGTTGGCAGTATGTATTCAGCACTAGGGATGCATGAAAACGCTGTACTCGCTCATCAAAGGGCGGTTAGTATAATAGAGAATACATATGGTAATGATCTTTCTAGATCTGTGTTTGGTGTATTTGCGATCTTCATTTGTCCTTACCCAACATTACTTCTCGTTCTCTGCTAGGTGATTGTAATACCTCACTTGTCACATCATTACTTGGGTTGGCAAAGAGTTATGGTTCATATGGAAAAGCAAAATAAAGCTATTTGGCATTTACGAGCGTACAGTGACTATCTTGGAACGGAATAAGAGGCTCTGAAAGTGAGGGATCTAGTGGTGCCTTTATTTTCACTCGGTAAACTTTTGCTCAAAGAAAGGTAAAGCTGATGAAGCAGAAGCTCCATTTACCAGGTACAGCACTGGAATGACTTGTTAAGTCAGTTTTTTTTGTTCTTATTTACAGATTATGTGATCAATTTGGTCAATCTGTCTTTTCTTTCTTGTAGGATTTTAAATATATACAAGAAGACATACGGAGAGAAAGATGGAAGAGTTGGTATGGCCATGTGTTCCCTTGCTAATGCAAAGTGCACTAAAGGTTCGTTATTTATTTCATTCCTCTTTCTCTCTTGGTTGTGGTAATCTAGAGATTTTTGTTGAAGAAGGTGGGTTTTCTTCAATAGGTGATGCAGATGAAGCGGTAGATCTTTACAAGAACGCACTACGAATCATCAAAGAGTCAAATTATATGGCCATAGACAACACTGTCTTAGAAAACATGAGGATAGATCTTGCTGAGCTGCTTCATTTTGTTTGGAAGGGTATAGTTTTTCCATCTAATCTTCTTCTGCTGATTGAGGAACTTGTTTCTGTTGCGCATCATCTTGGTTATGTTCCACAGGGGAAAGGAAGGGCGAGAGCTGCTAGAAGAATGCTTATTAATAAACGAGAAGTACAAAGGGAAAAAACAATCCAAGCATGGCTACACACATCTTATGACCTGCAGCTTCTATTCACGCTCCAAGAACTTTGTGAGGGCAGAGCGGTGCTGAGAAGAACTTGTTTGGACATCATGAGAAATCAGTTTGTTCAGAGGATCAGTCCATAACCTTCCCAATGTGAACTTGCAGTCACACTTTTCGCAGCTAGCCGCTATGATGAAGCCGAGCAACAGTAGCGTTAAAGGTTCTAGATCACGTGAGAAGGCAGTTGGCAAAGAAGTCCTCACCTGTTGGTATATAGACTCACTTCCTTCTCTCCATACATCATCATCACAATGTTTATGAGATGGATCACACAGTCTGACTTGTATGGACAACCCTTTGGCAGGTGAAGCGCTGACTGTTTGGTGTCGATCCAGGGGAGTATTAGGAAGAGATGGTGGAGAAGTACTGGGTGTGCTGAAAAGCAGTGTTGATGATACAAGAGAAAGAGTTTGGTCATCAGCAGAAGAGCTCATTATAACTCTCCAGAAGATAGTGCACTTACTGGTAGAAAATGGAGAATGAAAGATGAGAAGTTTAAGTTTAGAAGAAGGCTAGCTTTGCTTAGAGAGAGATCCAAGCAAAGTCTTAGCTTCTAGAACATATTTGCAATGCATTATATTACTCCAAAACTACACATCAGACTAGATCAATACATGACAATGGCAGCGAAAGACAAAAGGGATAATGGCCCACTAGTTTAACTGCCGTCAAGATCTTGGGGACCAGTTGCAGGCGACCCACAAAGTTCTTCTCTGCTTCGTCTCTGAAACGAAACCTCAACACAACGAATGCACAATCTGACTACAGCTTCTTTTGACCCATCACTGTTAACACTTCTCCTCCGTGGGGATTAGCCACCGAGATAAAGTAGGTGGCTTGCCGAACAGCAACCTTTCTGCCTACTTATTGAAATCTAGTGAATGACACGTCCCATGATGCCCATCTCATGCAAAATCATTGTTTGTGATGGTAGATGCACTATGTCGGTTTTGTTGACCCGGATGACATGAATGTGGTATCTGGTCACACGAAAGTGTACAAGCCATTTAGCATATATCGGCCAGCAAGCTTAGCACAGGTGAGAAACGTAACACATAAAGCTCAGAGCGTGATGAAACAGCAAATAGAGTGTGGGGAAAAGACGATAGAGCTCATCAGTCTTCCTCTTAATGCGTTGGAGAGGCTTATAGAGAAGGACAAGCGGTGCAATGCTGGTAGCTTCTTACGAATCTCTCTCTTATCTCTTATTTTATAAGAAGCTTCTAGAACGTTGACCTCAGGGACTAGCTTTCGTATATTATTACATTTTCTTTATAATTCCTTAAGTTGTGCCAACATATGAACATATAGTTTTAAGCCTTCATTCAGACGACAAACCCTAAACTGGTAGAAAATGAGTTTCATAAGATAAGATTCTCAAACTCACAAAATATTATGCATTGTCATTAAATACATCGCATGGTACATATGATAACACCAAACTTACTTAGACAATGAAACCACAATATAGCATTCACGTCAATCTAATGTTTTACGTTTATAAAATAATTTCAATATCTAATTGATATCCTTAGCAACTAAAATGTTCAATCAGACACTAATTTAGAGATGTTTCTAACGGTGTATATGGGAAGAAAGACAAAGAAGAACTGGAGGATGGTGTGCTAATGTTTTGCAAGAGATCTTTTTGCTCAGAATCATGGCTTCTCCACTTACACAATAACCCATTCCTCTTCCTCTGTAAACCACTTCTTAAACCCTGCATATTGTCACTGCTCCACTAGTTGGCAGTTGCTCAGAATCACAAACACAGAGATTTCCGTTAGCTTTCGATGTTGTTTTTTGTGACCTTTTTGTTAACGTGAATCTTTCATATACTTATGCTGTGTGAATCTTTTGCAGGCAGCTTGCGGAGGCTGGTGCTCATGTATACTGCAGTAAGGAACATGAAAGCGGCTCATGAGCTGATTAACAATGGCGGACCGACAGTGGGTCTGCATTAGTGGTACAGAACACCCACTTAATATCACAATTCGATCAGCTTTATATGGCGTATACCACGATCATAATTCGTTTAGGTTTCATTCGAAAACGCAGTGAATAATTTTAAATCGAATTACGTTATAAACAAAATTACTATAAGATCCTCAATCTATATAAGTAGAGTACATATTTGTGTAGGTAAAGATAGGCTAAGTCACATTCCTCCTAACAGCTACATGGATATAGACGCCATGTTCCGGACCCATTTGCATTACACGGTGAAAGAGTTTATCCGTAATTTGTACTTCTCCTTGGAAATTAGTCTCAGTCCTTCCATAGCATCAGGATATCTTCCTCTAAGTTAATAGAGTTGAATATAAGATTTTGTCGATGCAACATTTTGCTTAACAAAGTATATTACCACAAAAAAGATTTCCATTCCTAAAGCGACATTGTTTCAAAATTTATATGATGTAAACTTCACTTAATATTTGGTGATAATATCAAAATAACATGTTCATGAAGCCGGAGAATAATATAGTGATGTGTTAAGAAAAGAATGGGGAACTTGTGACATTCTTATTGAATAAACTCGATGGATGTTCCCTTTATATAGCGGATTACATT
>CAJHQP010006373.1:0-38753 GCA_905132765.1 Moricandia arvensis | reverse complement strand
TTATCTATAGTCGGTTAGGGTTTTTGTATTTTCCTAATAAGGCCTGATATTTACAACTATTGTGCGAGGATATAAGCTCTATTTAGGTTCTATTATATGTGTTTAGAGTATGTCTTACAGTATTTCGGGTGAAAACCCATTAGCTTTAGGATTTAGCTTTCACAAACCCACTAGGGGTTGGTTTTATCTTTTCATAAACCCACTAAGGGTTGGTTTTATCTTTCATAAACCCACTAGGGGTTGAATTTATCTATATATTCGGTCAGTGTTTTTGTAGTTTCGGGATAAGGCCTGATATTTACAACTATTGTGCCATGATATAAGCTCTATATAGGTTCTATTATATGTTTTTAGAGTATGTTTTAGAATATTTTCGGGTGAAACCCCATTAGCTTTAGAATTTAGATTTCATAAACCCATTAGGGGTTGGTTTTATCTTTTCATAAACCCACTAAGGGTTGGTTTTATTTTTTCATAAACCCACTAGGGGTTAGATTTATCTGTAGAGTCGGTTAGGGTTTTTTTATTTTCCTAATAAGGCCTGATATTTACAACTATTGTGCGAGGATATAAGCACTATTTAGGTTCTATTATATGTGTTTAGAGTATGACTTACTGTATTTTGGGTGAAAACTCATTAACTTTAGGATTTACCTTTCATAAACCCACTAGGGGTTGGTTTATCTTTTCATAAACCCACTAAGGGTTGGTTTTATCTTTCATAAACCCACTAGGGGTTGGATTTATCTATACAGTTGGTTAGGGTGTTTGTAGTTTCCTGAAAAGGCTTGATATTTACCACTATTGTGTCATGATATAAGCTCTATTTAGGTTCTATTATATGTGTTTACTGTATGTCTTAAAGTATTTCGGGTTAAAACCCATTAGGTTTACGATTTAGATTTCATAAACCCACTAGGGGTTGGTTTTATCTTTTCTTATACCCACTAAGGGTTGGTTTTAACTTTGATAAACCCACTAGGGGTTAGATTTATCTATAGTGTCTGTTAGGGTTTTTGTTGTTTCCTGATAAGGCCTGATATTTACCACTATTGTCCCATGATATAAGCTCTATATAGGTTCCGTTATATGTGCTTAGAGTATGTGTTAGAGTATTTTCTGGTAAAACCCCATTAGCTTTAGGATTTAGATTTCATAAACCCACTAGGGGTTGGTTTTTAATCTTTTTATAAAACCCACTACAGGTTCGTTTTATCTTTCATAAACCCCACAAGGGTTCGATTTATCTATAGAGTCCGTCCAGGGTTTTTTGAGTTTCATGATAAGGCCTGATATTTATCACTATTGTGCCATGATATAAGCTCTATTTAGGTTCTATTATATGTGTTTAGAGTATGTCTTTGAGTATTTCGTGTGAAACCCCGTTAGCTTTAGGATTTAGATTTAGTAAACCCACGAGGGGTTGGTTTTATCTTTTCATAAATCCAATTGGGGTTGGATTTATCTTTAGAGTCGGTTAGGGTTTTTGTAGTTTTCTGATAAAGCCTGATATTTACCAATATTGTGCCATGATATAAGCTCTATTTTAGAGTCTATTATATGTGTTTAGTGTATGTCTTAGAGTATTTTCGGGTGAAAACCCATTAGCTTTAGGATTTAGATTTCATAAACCCACTAGGGGTTGGTTTTATCTTTTCATAAACCCACAAAGGGTTGGTTTTATCTTTTCATAAACCCACAAGGGGTTCGATTTATCTATGGAGTCGGTCTGGGTTTTTGTAGTTTCGTGATAAGGCTTGATATATACCACTATTGTGCCCTGATGTAAGCTCTATTTAGGTTCTATTATATGTGTTTAGATTATGTGTTGAGTATTTTGGGTGAAAACCCATTAGCTTTAGGATTTAGATTTCATAAACCCACTAGGGGTTGGTTTTATCTTTCATAAACCCACTAAGGGTTGGTTTTATCTTTTCATAAACCCACTAAGGGTTAGATTATCTATACAGTCGGTTAGGGTTTTTGTATTTTTCTTGATAAGGCCTGATATTTACCACTATTTTGCCATGATATAAGCTTTATTTAGGTTCTATTATATTTGTTTAGAGTATGTCTTAGAGTATTTTGGGTAAAAACCCATTAGCTTTAGGATTTAGATTTCATAAACCCACTAGGGGTGTGTTTTATCTTTTCATAAACCCACTAAAGGTTGGTTTTATATTTCATAAACCCACTAGGGATTGGATTTATCTATACAGTCGGTTAGGATTTTTGTAGTTTCCTGATAAGGCGTGATATTTACCACTATTGTGCCATGATATAAGCTCTATTTAGGTTCTATTATATGTGTTTAGCATATGTCTTAAAGTATTTCGGGTCAAAACCCATTAGCTTTAGGATTTAGATTACATAAACCCACTAGGGGTTGGTTTTATCTTTTCATAAACCCACTAGGGGTTGGTTTTATCATTTCATAAACCCACTAAGGGTTGGATTTATCTATAGAGTCTGTTAGGGTTTTTGTTGTTTCCTGATAGGGCCTGATATTTACCACTATTGTGCCATGATATAAGCTCTATATAGGTTCTATTATATGTGTTTAGAATATGTGTTAGAGTATTTTCGGGTGAAACCCCATTAGCTTTAGGATTTAGATTTCATTAACCCACTAGGGGTTGGTTTTATCTTTTTATAAACCCACTAAGGGTTGGTTTTATTTTTTCATAAACCCAATAGAGGTTGGATTTATCTATAGAGTCAGTTAGGTTTTTTGTATTTTTCTGATAAGGCCTGATATTTACCACTATTGTGCGATGATATAAGCTCTATTTAGGTTCTATTATATGTGTTTAGAGTATGTCTTAGAGTAATTCGGGCGAAAAACCATTAGCTTTAGGATTTAGATTTCATAAACCCACTAGGGGTTGGTTTTATCTTTTCATAAACCCACTAAGGGTTGGTTTTATCTTTCATAAACCCACTAGGGGTTGGATTTATCTATACATTTGGTTAGGGTTTTTGTAGTTTCCTGATATGGCCTGATATTTACCACTAGTGTGCCATGATATAAGCTCTTTTTAGGTTCTATTATATGTGTTTAGTGTATATCTTAAAGTATTTCGGGTTAAAACTCATTAGCTTTAGGATTTAGATTTCATAAACTCACTAGGGGTTGGTTTTATCTTTTCTTATACCCACTAGGGGTTGGTTTTATCTTTCATAAACCCACTAGGGGTTGGATTTATCTATAGAGTCTGTTAGGGTTTTTGTTATTTCCTGATAATGCCTGATATTTACTACTATTGTGCCATGATATAAGCTCTATATAGGTTCTATTATATGTGTTTAGAGTATGTGTTAGAGTATTTTCGGGTGAAACCCCATTAGCCTTAGGATTTAGATTTCGTAAACCCACTAGGGGTTGGTTTTATCTTTTCATAAACCCACTAAGGGTTGGTTTTATTTTCTCATAAACCCAATAGGGGTTTGCTTTATCTATAGAGTCAGTTAGGGGTTTTGTATTTTTCTAATTAGGCCTGATATTTACCACTATTGTGCGATGATATAAGCTCTATTTAGGTTCTATTATATGTGTTTAGAGTACGTCTTAGAGTATTTGGGTGAAAAACATTAGCTTTATGATTTAGATTTCATAAACCCACTAGGGGTTGGTTTTATATTTTCATAAACCCACTAAGGGTTGGTTTTATCTTTTCATAAAGCCACAAGGGGTTCGATTTATCTATAGAGTTGGTCTGGGTTTTTGTAGTTTCGTGATAAGGCCTGATATTTACCACTATTGTGCCATGATATAAGCTCTATTTAGGTTCTATTATATGTGTTTAGAGTATGTCTTAGAGTATTTCGGGTGAAAACCCATTAGCTTTAGGATTTAGATTTCATAAACCCACTAGGGGTTGGTTTTATCTTTTCATAAACCCACTAAGGGTTGGTTTTATTTTTTCATAAACCCAATAGGGGTTGGATTTATCTATAGAGTCAATTAGGTTTTTTGTATTTTTCTGATAAGGCCTGATATTTACCACTATTGTGCGATGATATAAGCTCTATTTAGGTTCTATTATATGTGTTTAGAGTATGTCTTAGAGTACTTCGGGTGAAAAACCATTAGCTTTAGGATTTAGATTTCATAAACCCACTAGGGGTTGGTTTTATCTTTTTCATAAACCCACTAAAGGTTGGTTTTATCTTTCATAAACCCACTAGGGGTTGGATTTATCTATACATTTGGTTAGGGGTTTTGTAGTTTCCTGATATGGCATGATATTTACCACTAGTGTGCCATGATATAAGCTCTTTTTAGGTTCTATTATATGTGTTTAGTGTATGTCTTAAAGTATTTCGGGTAAAAACCCATTAGCTTTAGGATTTAGATTTCATAAACCCACTAGGGGTTGGTTTTATCTTTTCTTATACCCACTAGGGGTTGGTTTTATCTTTCATAAACCCACTAGGGGTTGGATTTATCTATAGAGTCTGTTAGGGTTTTTGTTGTTTCCTGATAAGGCCTGATATTTACCACTATTGTGCCATGATATAAGCTCTATATAGGTTCTATTATATGTGTTTAGAGTATGTGTTAGAGTATTTTCGGGTGAAACCCCATTAGCTTTAGGATTTAGATTTCGTAAACCCACTAGGGGTTGGTTTTATCTTTTCATAAACCCACGAAGGGTTGGTTTTATTTTCTCATAAACCCAATAGGGGTTTGCTTTATCTATAGAGTCAGTTAGGGTTTTTGTATTTTTCTAATTAGACATGATATTTACCACTGTTGTGCGATGATATAAGCTCTATTTAGGTTCTATTATATGTGTTTAAAGTACGTCTTAGAGTATTTCGGGTGAAAAACATTAGCTTTATGATTTAGATTTCATAAACCCACTAGGGGTTGGTTTTATATTTTCATAAACCCACTAAGGGTTGGTTTTATCTTTTCATAAACCCACAAGGGGTTCGATTTATCTATAGAGTTGGTCTGAGTTTTTGTAGTTTCCTGATATGGCCTGATATTTACCACTAGTGTGCCATGATATAAGCTCTTTTTAGGTTCTATTATATGTGTTTAGTGTATATCTTAAAGTATTTCGGGTTAAAACTCATTAGCTTTAGGATTTTGATTTCATAAACCCACTAGGGGTTGGTTTTATCTTTTCATATACCCACTAGGGGTTGGTTTTATCTTTCATAAACCCACTAGGGGTTGGATTTATCTATAGAGTCTGTTAGGGTTTTTGTTGTTTCCTGATAAGGCCTGATATTTACTACTATTGTGCCATGATATAAGCTCTATTTAGGTTCTATTATATGTGTTTAGAGTATGTCTTAGAGTATTTCGGGTGAAAACCCATTAGCTTTAGGATTTAGATTTCATAAACCCACTAGGGGTTGGTTTTATCTTTTCATAAACCCACTAAGGGTTGGTTTTATTTTTTCATAAACCCAATAGGGGTTGGATTTATCTATAGAGTCAATTAGGTTTTTTGTATTTTTCTGATAAGGCCTGATATTTACCACTATTGTGCGATGATATAAGCTCTATTTAGGTTCTATTATATGTGTTTAGAGTATGTCTTAGAGTACTTCGGGTGAAAAACCATTAGCTTTAGGATTTAGATTTCATAAACCCACTAGGGGTTGGTTTTATCTTTTTCATAAACCCACTAAAGGTTGGTTTTATCTTTCATAAACCCACTAGGGGTTGGATTTATCTATACATTTGGTTAGGGGTTTTGTAGTTTCCTGATATGGCATGATATTTACCACTAGTGTGCCATGATATAAGCTCTTTTTAGGTTCTATTATATGTGTTTAGTGTATGTCTTAAAGTATTTCGGGTAAAAACCCATTAGCTTTAGGATTTAGATTTCATAAACCCACTAGGGGTTGGTTTTATCTTTTCTTATACCCACTAGGGGTTGGTTTTATCTTTCATAAACCCACTAGGGGTTGGATTTATCTATAGAGTCTGTTAGGGTTTTTGTTGTTTCCTGATAAGGCCTGATATTTACCACTATTGTGCCATGATATAAGCTCTATATAGGTTCTATTATATGTGTTTAGAGTATGTGTTAGAGTATTTTCGGGTGAAACCCCATTAGCTTTAGGATTTAGATTTCGTAAACCCACTAGGGGTTGGTTTTATCTTTTCATAAACCCACGAAGGGTTGGTTTTATTTTCTCATAAACCCAATAGGGGTTTGCTTTATCTATAGAGTCAGTTAGGGTTTTTGTATTTTTCTAATTAGACATGATATTTACCACTGTTGTGCGATGATATAAGCTCTATTTAGGTTCTATTATATGTGTTTAAAGTACGTCTTAGAGTATTTCGGGTGAAAAACATTAGCTTCATGATTTAGATTTCATAAACCCACTAGGGGTTGGTTTTATATTTTCATAAACCCACTAAGGGTTGGTTTTATCTTTTCATAAACCCACAAGGGGTTCGATTTATCTAGAGAGTTGGTCTGAGTTTTTGTAGTTTCCTGATATGGCCTGATATTTACCACTAGTGTGCCATGATATAAGCTCTTTTTAGGTTCTATTATATGTGTTTAGTGTATATCTTAAAGTATTTCGGGTTAAAACTCATTAGCTTTAGGATTTAGATTTCATAAACCTCACTAGGGGTTGGTTTTATCTTTTCTTATACCCACTAGGGGTTGGTTTTATCTTTCATAAACCCACTAGGGGTTGGATTTATCTATAGAGTCTGTTAGGGTTTTTGTTATTTCCTGATAAGGCCTGATATTTACTACTATTGTGCCATGATATAAGCTCTATATAGGTTCTATTATATGTGTTTAGAGTATGTGTTAGAGTATTTTCGGGTGAAACCCCATTAGCCTTAGGATTTAGATTTCGTAAACCCACTAGGGGTTGGTTTTATCTTTCATAAACCCACTAAGGGTTGGTTTTATTTCTCATAAACCCAATAGGGGTTTGCTTTATCTATAGAGCCAGTTAAGGGTTTTGTATTTTTCTAATTAGGCCTGATATTTACCACTATTGTGCGATGATATAAGCTCTATTTAGGTTCTATTATATGTGTTTAGAGTACGTCTTAGAGTATTTTGGGTGAAAAACATTAGCTTTATGATTTAGATTTCATAAACCCACTAGGGGTTGGTTTTATATTTTCATAAACCCACTAAGGGTTGGTTTTATCTTTTCATAAAGCCACAAGGGGTTCGATTTATCTATAGAGTTGGTCTGGGTTTTTGTAGTTTCGTGATAAGGCCTGATATTTACCACTATTGTGCCATGATATAAGCTCTATTTAGGTTCTATTATATGTGTTTAGAGTATGTCTTAGAGTATTTCGGGTGAAAACCCATTAGCTTTAGGATTTAGATTTCATAAACCCACTAGGGGTTGGTTTTATCTTTTCATAAACCCACTAAGGGTTGGTTTTATTTTTTCATAAACCCAATAGGGGTTGGATTTATCTATAGAGTCAATTAGGTTTTTTGTATTTTTCTGATAAGGCCTAATATTTACCACTACTGTGCGATGATATAAGCTCTATTTAGGTTCTATTATATGTGTTTAGAGTATATCTTAGAGTACTTCGGGTGAAAAACCATTAGCTTTAGGATTTAGATTTCATAAACCCACTAGGGGTTGGTTTTATCTTTTTCATAAACCCACTAAGGGTTGGTTTTATCTTTCATAAACCCACTAGGGGTTGGATTTATCTATACATTTGGTTAGGGGTTTTGTAGTTTCCTGATATGGCATGATATTTACCACTAGTGTGCCATGATATAAGCTCTTTTAGGTTCTATTATATGTGTTTAGTGTATGTCTTAAAGTATTTCGGGTAAAACCCATTAGCTTTAGGATTTAGATTTCATAAACCCACTAGGGGTTGGTTTTATCTTTTCTTATACCCACTAGGGGTTGGTTTTATCTTTCATAAACCCACTAGGGGTTGGATTTATCTATAGAGTCTGTTAGGGTTTTTGTTGTTTCCTGATAAGGCCTGATATTTACCACTATTGTGCCATGATATAAGCTCTATATAGGTTCTATTATATGTGTTTAGAGTATGTGTTAGAGTATTTTCGGGTGAAACCCCATTAGCTTTAGGATTTAGATTTCGTAAACCCACTAGGGGTTGGTTTTATCTTTTCATAAACCCACTAAGGGTTGGTTTTATTTTCTCATAAACCCAATAGGGGTTTGCTTTATCTATAGAGTCAGTTAGGGTTTTTTTATTTTTCTAATTAGGCCTGATATTTACCACTATTGTGCGATAATATAAGCTCTATTTAGGTTCTATTATATGTGTTTAGAGTACGTCTTAGAGTATTTCAAGTGAAAAACATTAGCTTTATGATTTAGATTTCATAAACCCACTTGGGGTTGGTTTTATATTTTCATAAACCCACTAAGGGTTGGTTTTATCTTTTCATAAAGCCACAAGGGGTTCGATTTATCTATAGAGTTGGTCTGGGTTTTTGTAGTTTCGTGATAAGGCCTGATATTTACCACTATTGTGCCATGATATAAGCTCTATTTAGGTTCTATTATATGTGTTTAGAGTATGTCTTAGAGTATTTCGGGTGAAAACCCATTAGCTTTAGGATTTAGATTTCATAAACCCACTAGGGGTTGGTTTTATCTTTTCATAAACCCACTAAGGGTTGGTTTTATTTTTTCATAAACCCAATAGGGGTTGGATTTATCTATAGAGTCAATTAGGTTTTTTGTATTTTTCTGATAAGGCCTGATATTTACCACTATTGTGCGATGATATAAGCTCTATTTAGGTTCTATTATATGTGTTTAGAGTATGTCTTAGAGTACTTCGGGTGAAAAACCATTAGCTTTAGGATTTAGATTTCATAAACCCACTAGGGGTTGGTTTTATCTTTTCATAAACCCACTAAGGGTTGGTTTTATCTTTCATAAACCCACTAGGGGTTGGATTTATCTATACATTTGGTTAGGGTTTTTGTAGTTTCCTGATATGGCCTGATATTTACCACTAGTGTGCCATGATATAAGCTCTTTTTAGGTTCTTTATATGTGTTTAGTGTATGTCTTAAAGTATTTTGGGTAAAAACCCATTAGCTTTAGGATTTAGATTTCATAAACCCACTAGGGGTTGGTTTTATCTTTTCTTATACCCACTAGGGGTTGGTTTTATCTTTCATAAACCCACTAGGGGTTGGATTTATCTATAGAGTCTGTTAGGGTTTTTGTTGTTTCCTGATAAGGCCTGATATTTACCACTATTGTGCCATGATATAAGCTCTATATAGGTTCTATTATATGTGTTTAGAGTATGTGTTAGAGTATTTTCGGGTGAAACCCCATTAGCTTTAGGATTTAGATTTCGTAAACCCACTAGGGGTTGGTTTTATCTTTTCATAAACCCACTAAGGGTTGGTTTTATTTTCTCATAAACCCAATAGGGGTTTGCTTTATCTATAGAGTCAGTTAGGGTTTTTGTATTTTTCTAATTAGGCCTGATATTTACCACTATTGTGCGATGATATAAGCTCTATTTAGGTTCTATTATATGTGTTTAGAGTACGTCTTAGAGTATTTCGGGTGAAAAACATTAGCTTTATGATTTAGATTTCATAAACCCACTAGGGGTTGGTTTTATATTTTCATAAACCCACTAAGGGTTGGTTTTATCTTTTCATAAACCCACAAGGGGTTCGATTTATCTATAGAGTTGGTCTGAGTTTTTGTAGTTTCGTGATAAGGCCTGATATATACCACTATTGTGCCATGATATAAGCTCTATTTAGGTTCTATTATATGTGTTTAGATTATGTGTTGAGTATTTTGGGTGAAAACCCATTAGCTTTAGGATTTAGATTTCATAAACCCACTAGGGGTTGGTTTTATCTTTTCATAAACCCACTAAGGGTTGGTTTTATCTTTTCATAAACCCACTATGGGTTAGATTTATCTATACAGTCGGTTAGGGTTTTTGTATTTTTCTTGATAAGGCCTGATATTTACCACTATTTTGCCATGATATAAGCTTTATTTAGGTTCTATTATATGTGTTTAGAGTATGTAGAGTATTTTGGGTTAAAACCCATTAGCTTTAGGATTTAGATTTCATAAACCCACTAGGGGTTGGTTTTATCTTTTCATAAACCCACTAAAGGTTGGTTTTATATTTCATAAACCCACTAGGGGTTAGATTTATCTATACAGTCGGTTAAGGTTTTTATAGTTTCTTGATAAGGCCTCATATTTACTACTATTATGCCATGATATAAGCTCTATTTAGGTTCTTTTATATGTGTTTAGAGTATGTCTTAAAGTATTTCGGGTGAAAACCCATTAGCTTTAGGATTTTGATTTCATAAACCCACTACGGATTGGTTTTATCTTTTCGTAAACCCACTAACGGTTGGTTTTATCTTTTCATAAACCCACTAGGGGTTGGATTTATCTATTGAGTCGGTTAGGATTTTTGTAGTTTCCTGATAAGGCGTGATATTTACCACTATTGTGCCATGATATAAGCTCTATTTACGTTCTATTATACGTGTTTAGCAAATGTTTTAAAGTATTTCGGGTCAAAACCCATTAGCTTTAGGATTTAGATTTCATAAACCCACTAGGGGTTGGTTTTATCTTTTCATAAACCCACTAGGGGTTGGTTTTATCGTTTCATAAACCCACTAAGGGTTGGATTTATCTATAGAGTCTGTTAGGGTTTTTGTTGTTTCCTGATAGGGCCTGATATTTACCACTATTGTGTCATGATATAAGCTCTATATAGGTTCTATTATATGTGTTTAGAGTATGTGTTAGAGTATTTTCGGGTGAAACCCCATTAGCTTTAGGATTTAGATTTCATTAACCCACTAGGTGTTGGTTTTATATTTTCATAAACCCACTAAGGGTTGGTTTTTTTTTTCATAAACCCAATAGGGGTTGGATTTATCTATAGAGTCAGTTAGGGTTTTTGTATTTTTCTGATAAGGCCTGATAATTACCACTATTGTGCGATGATATAAGCTCTATTTAGGTTCTATTATATGTGTTTAGAGTATGTCTTAGATTATTTCGGGTGAAAATCCATTAGCTTTAGGATTTAGATTTCATAAACCCACTAGGGGTTGGTTTTATCTTTTTATAAACCCACTAAGGGTTCGTTTTATCTTTTCATAAACCCACAAGGTGTTCGATTTATCTATAGGGTGGGTCAGGGTTTTTGTAGTTTCGTGATAAGGCCTGATATTTATCACTATTGTGCCTTGATATAAGCTCTATTTAGGTTCTATTATATGAGTTTAGAGTATGTCTTAGATTATTTTGGGTGAAAATCCATTAGCTTTATGATTTAGATTTCATAAACCCACTAGGGATTGGTTTTATCTTTTTATAAACCCATTAAGGTTTGGTTTTATCTTTTCATAAATCCACAAGGGGTTCGATTTATCTATAGAGTCGGTCAGGGTTTTTTTAGTTTCGTGATAAGGCCTGATATTTATCACTATTGTGCCATGATGTAAGCTCTATTTAGGTTCTATTATATGTGTTTAGAGTATGTCTTTGAGAATTTCGGGTGAAACCCCGTTAGCTTTAGGATTTAGATTTCATAAACCCACTAGGGGTTGGTTTTATCTTTTCATAAACCCACTAAGGGTTGGTTTTATCTTTTCATAAACCCACTAGGGGTTGGATTTATCTATAGAGTCGGTTAGGGTTTTTGTAGTTTTCTGATAAGGCCTGATATTTACCACTATTGTGCCATGATATAAGCTCTATTTAGGTTCTATTATATGTGTTTAGAGTATGTCTTAGAGTATTTCGGGTGAAAACCCATTAGCTTTAGGATTTAGATTTCATAAACCCACTAGGGGTTGGTTTTATCTTTTCATAAACCCACTAAGGGTTGGTTTTATTTTTCATAAACCCACT
The DNA here is from genome assembly GCA_905132765.1 of Moricandia arvensis. Lineage (NCBI taxonomy): Eukaryota > Viridiplantae > Streptophyta > Magnoliopsida > Brassicales > Brassicaceae > Moricandia > Moricandia arvensis. Next base: position 26,864 of record CAJHQP010006373.1, on the reverse strand, counting down.
AGGGGTTGGATTTATCTATAGAGTCGGTTAGGGTTTTTGTATTTTCCTGATAAGGCCTGATATTTACCACTATTGTGCCATGATATAAGCTCTATTTAGGTTCTATTATATGTGTTTAGAGTATGTCTTAGAGTATTTCGGGTGAAAACCCATTAGCTTTAGGATTTAGATTTCATAAACCCACTAGGGGTTGGTTTTATCTTTTCATAAACCCACTAAGGGTTGGTTTTATTTTTCATAAACCCACTATGGGTTGGATTTATCTATAGAGTCGGTTAGGGTTTTTGTATTTTCCTGATAAGGCCTGATATTTACCACTATTGTGCCATGATATAAGCTCTATTTAGGTTCTATTATATGTGTTTAGAGTATGTCTTAGAGTATTTCGGGTGAAAACCCCATTAGCTTTAGGATTTAGATTTCATAAACCCACTAGGGTTGGTTTTATCTTTTCATAAACCCACTAAGGTTGGTTTTATCTTTTCATAAACCCACAAGGGGTTCGATTTATCTATAGAGTCGGTCAGGGTTTTTGTAGTTTCGTGAAAAGGCCTGATATTTACCACTATTATGCGATGATATAAGCTCTATTTAGGTTCTATTATATGTGTTTAGATTATGTCTTAGAGTATTTCAGGTGAAAACCCATTAGCTTTAGGATTTAGATTTCATAAACCCACTAGGGGTTGGTTTTATCTTTTCATAAACCCACTAAGGGTTGGTTTTATCTTTTCATAAACCCACTAGGGGTTGGATTTATCTATAGAGTCGGTTAGGGTTTTTGTAGTTTCCTGATAAGGCCTGATATTTACCACTATTGTGCCATGATATAAGCTCTATTTAGGTTCTATTATATGTGTTTAGAGTATGTCTTAGAGTATTTCGGGTGAAAACCCATTAGCTTTAGGATTTAGATTTCATAAACCCACTAGGGGTTGGTTTTATCTTTTCATAAACCCACTAAGGGTTGGTTTTATCTTTTCATAAACCCACTAGGGGTTGGATTTATCTATAGAGTCGGTTAGGGTTTTTGTAGTTTCTGATAAGGCCTGATATTTACCACTATTGTGCCATGATTTAAGCTCTATTTAGGTTCTATTATATGTGTTTAGAGTATGTCTTAGAGTATTTCGGGTGAAAACCCATTAGCTTTAGGATTTAGATTTCATAAACCCACTAGGGGTTGGTTTTATCTTTTCATAAACCCACTAAGGGTTGGTTTTATCTTTTCATAAACCCACTAGGGGTTGGATTTATCTATAGAGTCGGTTAGGGTTTTTGTATTTTCTGATAAGGCCTGATATTTACCACTATTGTGCCATGATATAAGCTCTATTTAGGTTCTATTATATGTGTTTAGAGTATGTCTTAGAGTATTTCGGGTGAAAACCCATTAGCTTTAGGATTTAGATTTCATAAACCCACTAGGGGTTGGTTTTATCTTTTCATAAACCCACTAAGGGTTGGTTTTATCTTTTCATAAACCCACTAGGGGTTGGATTTATCTATAGAGTCGGTTAGGGTTTTTGTAGTTTTCTGATAAGGCCTGATATTTACCACTATTGTGCCATGATATAAGCTCTATTTAGGTTCTATTATATGTGTTTAGAGTATGTCTTAGAGTATTTCGGGTGAAAACCCATTAGCTTTAGGATTTAGATTTCATAAACCCACTAGGGGTTGGTTTTATCTTTTCATAAACCCACTAAGGGTTGGTTTTATCTTTTCATAAACCCACTAGGGGTTGATTTATCTATTGAGTCGGTTACGGGTTTTTGTAGTTTTCTGATAAGGCCTGATATTAACCACTATTGTGCCATAATATAAGCTCTATTTAGGTTCTATTATATGTGTTTAGAGTATGTCTTAGAGTATTTCGGGTGAAAACCCATTAGCTTTAGGATTTAGATTTCATAAACCCACTAGGGGTTGGTTTTATCTTTTCATAAACCCACTAAGGGTTGGTTTTATCTTTTCATAAACCCACTAGGGGTTGGATTTATCTATAGAGTCGGTTAGGGTTTTTGTATTTTCCTGATAAGGCCTAATATTTACCACTATTGTGCCATGATATAAGCTCTATTTAGGTTCTATTATATGTGTTTAGAGTATGTCTTAGAGTATTTCGGGTGAAAACCCATTAGCTTTAGGATTTAGATTTCATAAACCCACTAGGGGTTGGTTTTATCTTTTCATAAACCCACTAAGGGTTGGTTTTATCTTTTCATAAACCCACAAGGGGTTCGATTTATCTATAGAGTCGGTTAGGGTTTTTGTAGTTTCGTGATAAGGCCTGATATTTACCACTATTGTGCCATGATATAAGCTCTATTTAGGTTCTATTATATGTGTTTAGAGTATGTCTTAGAGTATTTCGGGTGAAAACCCATTAGCTTTAGGATTTAGATTTCATAAACCCACTAGGGGTTGGTTTATCTTTTCATAAACCCACTAAGGGTTGGTTTTATCTTTTCATAAACCCACTAGGGGTTGGATTTATCTATAGAGTCGGTTAGGGTTTTTGTAGTTTCTGATAAGGCCTGATATTTACCACTATTGTGCCATGATATAAGCTCTATTTAGGTTCTATTATATGTGTTTAGAGTATGTCTTAGAGTATTTCGGGTGAAAACCCATTAGCTTTAGGATTTAGATTTCATAAACCCACTAGGGGTTGGTTTATCTTTTCATAAACCCACTAAAGGGTTGGTTTTATCTTTTCATAACCCACTAAGGGTTGGTTTTTCTTTCAAAACCCACTAGGGGTTGGATTTATCTAATGAGTCGGTTAGGGTTTTTGTAGTTTTCTGATAAAGCCTGATATTTACCACTATTGTGCCATGATATAAGCTCTATTTAGGTTCTATTATATGTGTTTAGAGTATGTCTTAGAGTATTTCGGGTGAAAACCCCTTAGCTTTAGGATTTAGATTTCATAAACCCACTAGGGGTTGGTTTTATCTTTTCATAAACCCACTAAGGTTGGTTTTATTTTTCATAAACCCAATAGGGGTTGGATTTATCTATAGAGTCAGTTAGGTTTTTTGTATTTTTCTGATAGGGCCTGATATTTACACCTATTGTGCGATGATATAAGCTCTATTTAGGTTCTATTATATGTGTTTAGAGTATGTCTTAGAGTTTTTCGGGTGAAAAACCATTAGCTTTAGGATTTAGATTTCATAAACCCACTAAGGGCTGGTTTTATCTTTTCATAAACCCACTAAGGGTTGGTTTTATCTTTTCATAAACCCACTAGGGGTGGATTTATATATACAACCGGTTAGTGTTTTTGTATTTTTCTTGATAAGCATGATATTTACCACTATTGTGCCATGATATAAGCTTTATTTAGGTTCTATTATATATGTTTAGAGTATGTCTTAGAGTATTTCGGGTGAAAACCCATTAGCTTTAGGATTTTGATTTCATAAACACACTAGGGATTGGTTTTATCTTTTCATAAACTCACTAAGGGTTGGTTTTATCTTTTCATAAACCCACTAGGGGTTTGATTTATCTATTGAGTCGGTACGGGTTTTTGTAGTTTTCTGATAAGGCCTGATTTACCACTATTGTGCCATGATATAAGCTCTATTTAGGTTCTATTATATGTGTTTAGAGTATGTCTTAGAGTATTTCGGGTGAAAACCCATTAGCTTTAGGATTTAGATTTCATAAACCCACTAGGGGTTGGTTTTATCTTTTCATAAACCCACTAAGGGTTGGTTTTATCTTTTCATAAACCCACTAGGGGTTGGATTTATCTATAGAGTCGGTTAGGGTTTTTGTAGTTTCCTGATAAGGCCTGATATTTACCACTATTGTGCCATGATATAAGCTCTATTTAGGTTCTATTATATGTGTTTAGAGTATGTCTTAGAGTATTTCGGGTGAAAACCCATTAGCTTTAGGATTTAGATTTCATAAACCCACTAGGGGTTGGTTTTATCTTTTCATAAACCCACTAAGGTTGGTTTTATCTTTCATAAACCCACTAGGGGTTGGATTTATCTATAGAGTCGGTTAGGGTTTTGTAGTTTCCTGATAAGGCCTGATATTTACCACTATTGTGCCATGATATAAGCTCTATTTAGGTTCTATTATATGTGTTTAGAGTATGTCTTAGAGTATTTCGGGTGAAAACCCATTAGCTTTAGGATTTAGATTTCATAAACCCACTAGGGATGGTTTTATCTTTTCATAAACCCACTAAGGGTTGGTTTTATCTTTTCATAAACCCACTAGGGGTTGGATTTATCTATAGAGTCAGTTAGGGTTTTTGTAGTTTCCTGATAAGGCCTGATATTTACCACTATTTTGCCATGATATAAGCTCTATTTAGGTTCTATTATATGTGATTAGAGTATGTCTTAGAGTATTTCAGGGTGAAACCCATTAGCTTTAGGATTTAAATTTCATAAACCCATAGGGGTTGGTTTTATATTTTCATAACCCACTAAGGGTTGGTTTATCTTTCATAAACCCACTAGGGGTTGGATTTATCTATAGAGTCGGTCAGGGTTTTGTAGTTTCGTGATAAGGCTGATATTTACCACTATTGTGCCATGATATACGCTTTATTTAGGTTCTATTATATGTGTTTAGAGTATGTCTTTGAGTATTTCGGGTGAAACCCCATTAGCTTTAGGATTTAGATTTCATAAACCCACTAGGGGTTGGTTTATCTTTTCATAAACCCACTAAAGGTTGGTTTTATCTTTTCATAAATCCAATAGGGGTTGGATTTATCTTTAGAGTCGGTTAGGGTTTTTGTAGTTTCCTGATAAGGCCTTATATTTACCACTATTGTGCCATGATATAAGCTCTATTTAGAGTCTATTATATATGTTTAGAGTATATTTTAGAGTATTTTCGGGTGAAAACCCTTTAGCTTTAGGATTTAGATTCATAAACCCACTAGGGGTTGGTTTTATCTTTTCATAAACCCACAAAGGGTTGGTTTTATCTTTTCATAAACCCACAAGGGGTTCGATTTATCTATAGAGTCGGTAAGGGTTTTTGTAGTTCGTGATAAGGCCTGATATTTGCCACTCCTGTGCCATGATATAAGCTCAATTTAGGTTCAATTATATGTGTTTAGATTATGTCTTGAGTATTTTGGTTGAAAACCCATTAGCTTTAGGATTTAGAATTCATAAACCCACTAGGGGTTGGTTTTATCTTTTCATAAACCCACTAAGGGTTGGTTTTATCTTTTTATAAACCCACTAGGGGTTGGATTTATCTATACAATCAGTTAGGGTTTTTGTATTTTTCTTGATAAGGCTTGATATTTACCACTATTGTGCCATGATATTAGCTTTATTTAGGTTCTATTATATGTGTTTATATTATATCTTGAATATTTTGGGTGAAAACCCATTAGCATTAGGATTTAGATTTCATAAACCCACTAGGGATTGGTTTTATCTTTTCATAAACCCACTAAGGGTTGGTTTTATCTTTTCATAAACCCACTAAGGGTTGGTTTTATCTTTTCAAAACCCACAAGGGGTTGGATATATCTAATGAGTCGGTTAGGGTTTTTGGAGTTTTCTGATAAGGCCTGATATTTACCACTATTGTGCCATGATATAAGCTCTATTTAGGTTCTATTATATGTGTTTAGAGTATGTCTTAGAGTATTTCGGGTGAAAACCCATTAGCTTTAGGATTTAGATTTCATAAACCCACTAGGGGTTGGTTTTATCTTTTCATAAACCCACTAAGGGTTGGTTTTATCTTTTCATAAACCCAATAGGGGTTGGATTTATCTATAGAGTCAGTTAGGGTTTTTGTATTTTCTGATAAGGCCTGATATTTACCACTATTGTGCGATGATATAAGCTCTATTTAGGTTCTATTATATGTGTTTAGAGTATGTCTTAGAGTATTTCGGGTGAAAAACCATTAGCTTTAGGATTTAGATTTCATAAACCCACTAGGGGTTGGTTTTATCTTTTCATAAACCCACTAAGGGTTGGTTTTATCTTTTCATAAACCCACTAGGGGTTGGATTTATCTATAGAGTCGGTTAGGGTTTTTGTATTTTTCTTGATAAAGCATGATACTTACCGCTATTGTACCATGATATGCGCTTTATTTAGGTTCTATTATATGTGTTTAGAGTATGTCTTTGAGTATTTCGGGTGAAACCCCATTAGCTCTAGGATTTAGATTTCATAAACCCACTAGGGGTTGGTTTATCTTTTCATAAACCCACTAAAGGTTGGTTTTATCTTTTCATAAATCCAATAGGGGTTGGATTTATCTTTAGAGTCGGTTAGGGTTTTTGTAGTTTCCTGATAAGGCCTTATATTTACCACTATTGTGCCATGATATAAGCTCTATTTAGAGTCTATTACATATGTTTAGAGTATATTTTAGAGTATTTTCGGGTGAAAACCCTTTAGCTTTAGGATTTAGATGTCATAAACCCACTAGGGGTTGGTTTTATCTTTTCATAAACCCACAAAGGGTTGGTTTTATCTTTTCATAAACCCACAAGGGGTTCGATTTATCTATAGAGTCGGTAAGGGTTTTTGTAGTTTCGTGATAAGGCCTGATATTTACCACTATTGTGCCATGATATAAGCTCTATTTAGGTTCTATTATATGTGTTTAGATTATGTCTTGAGTATTTTGGGTGAAAACCCATTAGCTTTAGGATTAGATTTCATAAACCCACTAGGGGTTGGTTTTATCTTTTCATAAACCCACTAAGGGTTGGTTTTATCTTTTCATAAACCCACTAGGGGTTGGATTTATCTATAGAGTCGTTAGGGTTTTTGTAGTTTTGTGATAAGGCCTGATATTTACCACTATTGTGCCATGATATAAGCTCTATTTAGGTTCTATTATATGTGTTTAGAGTATGTCTTAGAGTATTTCGGGTGAAAACCCATTAGCTTTAGGATTTAGATTTCATAAACCCACTAGGGTTGGTTTTATCTTTTCATAAACCCACTAAAGGGTTGGTTTTATTTTTCATAAACCCACTAGGGTTGGATTGGATATATCTAATGAGTCGGTTAGGGTTTTTGTAGTTTCTTGATAAGGCCTGATATTTATCACTATTGTGCCATGATATAAGCTCTATTTAGGTTCTATTATATGTGTTTAGAGTATGTCTTTGAGTATTTCGGGTGATACCCCATTAGCTTTAGGATTTAGATTTCATAAACTTACTAGGGGTTGGTTTTATTTTTTCATAAACCCACTAAAGGTTGGTTTTATCTTTTCATAAATCCAATAGGGGTTGGATTTATCTTTAGACTCGGTTAGGATTTTTGTAGTTTCCTGATAAGGCCTGATATTTACCACTATTATGCATGATATAAGCTCTATTTAGAGTCTATTATATGTGTTTAAAGTATTTCTTAGAGTATTTTCAGGTGAAAACCCATTAGCTTTAGGATTTAGATTTCATAAACCCACTAGGAGTTGGTTTTATCTTTTCATAAACCCACAAAGGGTTGGTTTTATCTTTTCATAAACCCACAAGGGGTTCGATTTATCTATAGAGTCGGTCAGGGTTTTTGTAGTTTCGTGATAAGGCCTGATATTTACCACTATTGTGCCATGATATAAGCTCTATTTAGGTTCTATTATATGTGTTTAGAGTATGTCTTAGAGTATTTTCGGGTGAAACCCATTAGCTTTAGGATTTAGATTTCATAAACCCACTAGGGGTTGGTTTTATCTTTTCATAAACCCACTAAGGGTTGGTTTTATTTTTCATAAACCCACTAGGGGTTGGATTTATCTATAGAGTCGGTTAGGGTTTTTGTATTTTCCTGATAAGGCCTGATATTTACCACTATTGTGCCATGATATAAGCTCTATTTAGGTTCTATTATATGTGTTTAGAGTATGTCTTAGAGTATTTCGGGTGAAAACCATTAGCTTTAGGATTTAGATTTCATAAACCCACTAGGGGTTGGTTTTATCTTTTCATAAACCCACTAAGGGTTGGTTTTATCTTTTCATAAACCCACTAGGGGTTGGATTTATCTATACAGTCGGTTAGGGTTTTTGTAGTTTCCTGATAAGGCCTGATATTTACCACTATTGTGCCATGATATAAGCTCTATTTAGGTTCTATTATATGTGTTTAGAGTATGTCTTAGAGTATTTTCGGGTGAAAACCCATTAGCTTTAGGATTTAGATTTCATAAACCCACTAGGGGTTGGTTTTATCTTTTCATAACCCACTAAGGGTTGGTTTTATCTTTCATAAACCCACTAAGGGGTTGGATTTATCTATAGAGTCGGTTAGGGTTTTTGTAGTTTCCTGATAAGGCCTGATATTTACCACTATTGTGCCATGATATAAGCTCTATTTAGGTTCTATTATATGTGTTTAGAGTATGTCTTAGAGTATTTCGGGTGAAACCCCATTAGCTTTAGGATTTAGATTTCATAAACCCACTAGGGGTTGGTTTTATCTTTTCATAAACCCACTAAGGGTTGGTTTTATTTTTCATAAACCCACTAGGGGTTGGATTTATCTATAGAGTCAGTTAGGGTTTTTGTATTTTCTGATAAGGCCTGATATTTACCACTATTGTGCATGATATAAGCTCTATTTAGGTTCTATTATATGTGTTTAGAGTATGTCTTAGAGTATTTCGGGTGAAAACCATTAGCTTTAGGATTTAGATTTCATAAACCCACTAGGGGTTGGTTTTATCTTTTCATAAACCCACTAAGGGTTGGTTTTATCTTTTCATAAACCCACTAGGGGTTGGATTTATCTATAGAGTCGGTTAGGGTTTTTGTAGTTTCTTGATAAAGGCTGATATTTACCACTATTGTGCCATGATATAAGCTTTATTTAGGTTCTATTATATGTGTTTAGAGTATGTCTTAGAGTATTTCGGTGAAAACCCATTAGCTTTAGGATTTAGATTTCATAAACCCACTAGGGGTTGGTTTTATCTTTTCATAAACCCACTAAGGGTTGGTTTTATCTTTTCATAAACCCACTAGGGGTTGGATTTATCTATAGAGTCGGTTAGGGTTTTTGTAGTTTCTTGATAAGGCCTGATATTTACCACTATTGTGCATGATATAAGCTCTATTTAGGTTCTATTATATGTGTTTAGAGTATGTCTTAGAGTATTTCGGGTGAAAACCCATTAGCTTTAGGATTTAGATTTCATAAACCCACTAGGGTTGGTTTTATCTTTTCATAAACCCACTAAGGGTTGGTTTTATCTTTTCATAAACCCACTAGGGGTTGGATTTATCTATAGAGTCGGTTAGGGTTTTTGTAGTTTCTGATAAGGCCTGATATTTACCACTATTGTGCCATGATATAAGCTCTATTTAGGTTCTATTATATGTGTTTAGAGTATGTCTTAGAGTATTTCGGGTGAAAACCATTAGCTTTAGATTTAGATTTCATAAACCCACTAGGGGTTGGTTTTATCTTTTCATAAACCCACTAAGGGTTGGTTTTATCTTTTCATAAACCCACTAGGGGTTGGATTTATCTATAGAGTCGGTTAGGGTTTTTGTAGTTTCCTGATAAGGCCTGATATTTACCACTATTGTGCCATGATATAAGCTCTATTTAGGTTCTATTATATGTGTTTAGAGTATGTCTTAGAGTATTTCGGGTGAAAACCCATTAGCTTTAGGATTTAGATTTCATAAACCCACTAGGGGTTGGTTTTATCTTTTCATAAACCCACTAAGGTTGGTTTTATCTTTTCATAAACCCACTAGGGGTTGGATTTATCTATAGAGTCGGTTAGGGTTTTTGTAGTTTCCTGATAAGGCCTGATATTTACCACTATTGTGCCATGATATAAGCTCTATTTAGGTCTATTATATGTGTTTAGAGTATGTCTTAGAGTATTTCGGGTGAAAACCCATTAGCTTTAGGATTTAGATTTCATAAACCCACTAGGGGTTGGTTTTATCTTTTCATAAACCCACTAAGGGTTGGTTTTATCTTTCATAAACCCACTAGGGGTTGGATTTATCTATAGAGTCGGTTAGGGTTTTTGTAGTTTTCGTGATAAGGCCTGATATTTACCACTATTGTGCCATGATATAAGCTCTATTTAGGTTCTATTATATGTGTTTAGAGTATGTTTAGAGTATTTCGGGTGAAAACCATTAGCTTTAGGATTTAGATTTCATAAACCCACTAGGGGTTGGTTTTATCTTTTCATAAACCCACTAAGGGTTGGTTTTATCTTTTCATAAACCCACTAGGGGTTGGATTTATCTATAGAGTCGGTTAGGGTTTTTGTAGTTTTCTGATAAGGCCTGATATTTACCACTATTGTGCCATGATATAAGCTCTATTTAGGTTCTATTATATGTGTTTAGAGTATGTCTTAGAGTATTTTCGGGTGAAAACCCATTAGCTTTAGGATTTAGATTTCATAAACCCACTAGGGGTTGGTTTTATCTTTCATAAACCCACTAAGGGTTGGTTTTATCTTTTCATAAACCCACTAGGGTTGGATTTATCTATAGAGTCGGTTAGGGTTTTTGTATTTTCCTGATAAGGCCTGATATTTACCACTATTGTGCCATGATATAAGCTCTATTTAGAGTCTATTATATGTGTTTAGAGTATGTCTTAGAGTATTTCGGGTGAAAACCCATTAGCTTTAGGATTTAGATTTCATAAACCCACTAGGGGTTGGTTTTATCTTTTCATAAACCCACTAAGGGTTGGTTTTATCTTTTCATAAACCCACAAGGGGTTCGATTTATCTATAGAGTCGTTCAGGGTTTTTGTAGTTTCGTGAAAAGGCCTGATATTTACACTATTGTGCGATGATATAATCTCTATTTAGGTTCTATTATATGTGTTTAGAGTATCTCTTAGAGTATTTCGGGTGAAAACCCATTAGCTTTAGGAGATTTCATAAACCCACTAGGGGTTGGTTTTATCTTTTCATAAACCCACTAAGGGTTGGTTTTATTTTTTCATAAACCCACTAGGGGTTGGATTTATCTATAGAGTCGGTTAGGGTTTTTGTATTTTCTGATAAGGCCTAATATTTACCACTATTGTGCCAAGATATAAGGTCTATTTAGGTTCTATTATATGTGTTTAGATTATGTCTTGAGTATTTTGGGTGAAAACCCATTAGCATTAGGATTTAGATTTCATAAACCCACTAGGGGTTGTTTTATCTTTTCATAAACCCACTAAGGGTTGGTTTTATCTTTTCATAAACCCACTAAGGGTTGGTTTTATCTTTTCAAAACCCACTAGGGGTTGGATTTATCTAATGAGTCGGTTAGGGTTTTTGGAGTTTTCTGATAAGGCCTGATATTTACCACTATTGTGGCCATGATATAAGCTCTATTTAGGTTCTATATATGTGTTTAGAGTATGACTTAGAGTATTTCGGGTAAAACCCTTTAGCTTTAGGATTTAGATTTCATAAACCCACTAGGCGTTGGTTTTATCTTTTCATAAACCCACTAAGGGTTGGTTTGATTTTTTCATAAACCCAATAGGGGTTGGATTTATCTATAGAGTCGGTTAGGGTTTTTGTAGTTTCCTGATAAGGCCTGATATTTACCACTATTGTGCCATGATATAAGCTCTATTTAGGTTCTATTATATGTGTTTAGAGTATGTCTTAGAGTATTTCGGGTGAAAACCCATTAGCTTTAGGATTTAGATTTCATAAACCCACTAGGGGTTGGTTTTATCTTTTCATAAACCCACTAAGGGTTGGTTTTATCTTTTCATAAACCCACTAGGGGTTGGATTTATCTATAGAGTCGGTTGGGTTTTTGTAGTTTCCTGATAAGGCCTGATATTTACCACTATTGTGCCATGATATAAGCTCTATTTAGGTTCTATTATATGTGTTTAGAGTATGTCTTAGAGTATTTCGGGTGAAAACCCATTAGCTTTAGGATTTAGATTTCATAAACCCACTAGGGGTTGGTTTTATCTTTTCATAAACCCACTAAGGGTTGGTTTTATCTTTTCTTAAACCCACTAGGGGTTGGATTTATCTATTGAGTCGGTAAGGGTTTTTGTAGTTTTCTGATAAGGCCTGATATTTACCACTATTGTGCCATGATAAAAGCTCTATTTAGGTTCTATTATATGTGTTTAGAGTATGTCTTAGAGTATTTTGGGTGAAAACCCATTAGCTTTAGAATTTAGATTTCAAAAACCCACTAGGGGTTGGTTTTATCTTTTCATACACCCACTAAGGGTTGGTTTTATTTTTTCATAAACCCACTAGGGGTTGGATTTATCTATAGAGTCGGTTAGGGTTTTTGTATTTTCCTGATAAGGCCAAATAGTTACCATTATTGTGCCATGATATAAGCTCTATTTAGGTTATATTAAATGTGTTTAGAGTATGTCTTAGATTATTTCGGATGAAAATCCATTAGCTTTATGATTTATATTTCATAAACCCGCTAGGGGTGGTTTTATCTTTTTATAAACCCACTAAGGGTTGGTTTTATCTTTTCATAAACCCACAAGGGGTTTGATTTATCTATAGAGTCGATCAGGGTTTTTGTACTTTCGTGATAAGGTCTGATATTTATCACTATTGTGCCATGAGATAAGCTCTATTTAGGTTCTATTATATGTGTTAAGTATGTCTTAGAGTTATTTGGGTGAAACCATTAGCTTTAGGATTTAGATTTCATAAACCCACAAGGGGTTGGTTTTATCTTTTCATAACCCACTAAGGTTGGTTTTATCTTTTCATAAACCCACTAAGGGGTTGGATTTATATAAAAAGCGGTTAGTGTTTTTGTATTTTCTAAATAAAGCAGATATTTACCCTATTGTGCCATGATATAAGCTTTATTTAGGTTCTATTATATGTGTTTAGAGTATGTCTTAGAGTATTTTTGGTGAAAAACCATTAGCTTTAGGATTTAGATTTCATAAACCCACTAGGGGTTGGTTTTATCTTTCATAAACCCACTAAGGGTTGGTTTTATTTTTCATAAACCCACTAGGGGTTGGATTTATCTATAGAGTCGGTTAGGGTTTTTTGTAGTTTCCTGATAAGGCCTGATATTTACACTATTGTGCATGATATAAGCTCTATTTAGGTTCTATTATATGTGTTTAGTGTAATGTCTTTGAGTATTTCGGGTGAAAACCATTAGCTTTAGGATTTAGATTTCATAAACCACTAGGGGTTGGTTTTATCTTTCAATAAACCACTAAGGTTGGTTTTATCTTTCATAAACCCACTAGGGGTTGGATTTATCTATAGAGTCGTTAGGGTTTTTGTAGTTTCCTGATAAGCCTGATATTTACCACTATTGTGCCATGATATAACTCTATTTAGGTTCTATTATATGTTTAGAGTATTCTTGAATATTTCGGGTGAAAACCCATTAGCTTTAGGATTTAGATTTCATAAACCCACTAGGGGTTGGTTTATCTTTCATCAAACCCACTAAGGGTTGGTTTTATCTTTCTTAAACCCACTAGTGGGTTGGATTTATCTATAGAGTCGGTTAGGGTTTTTGTAGTTTCCTGATAAGGCCTGATATTTACCACTATTGTGCCATGATATAAGCTTCTATTTAGGTTCTATTATATGTGTTTAGAGTATGTTTAGAGTATTTTCGGGTGAAAACCCATTAGCTTTAGGATTTAGATTTCATAAACCCACTAGGGGTTGGTTTTATCTTTTCATAACCCACTAAGGTTGGTTTTATCTTTTCATAAACCCACTAGGGGTTGATTTATCTATAGAGTCGGTTAAGGGTTTTTGTAGTTTCCTGATAAGGCCTGATATTTAACCACTATTGTGCCTGATATAAGCTCTATTTAGGTTCTATTATATGTGTTTAGAGTATGTCTTAGAGTATTTCGGGTGAAACCCATTAGCTTTAGGATTTAGATTTCATAAACCCACTACGGGGTTGGTTTTATCTTTTCATAAACCCACTAAGGGTTGGTTTTATCTTTCATAAACCCACTAGGGGTTGGATTTATCTATAGAGTCGGTTAGGGTTTTTGTAGTTTCGTGATAAGGCCTGATATTTACCACTATTGTGCCATGATATAAGCTCTATTTAGGTTCTATTATATGTGTTTAGAGTATGTCTTAGAGTATTTGGGTGAAAACCATTAGCTTTAGGATTTAGATTTCATAAACCCACTAGGGGTTGGTTTATCTTTTCATAAACCCACTAAGGGTTGGTTTTATCTTTCATAAACCCACTAGGGGTTGGATTTATCTATAGAGTCGGTCAGGGTTTTTGTAGTTTCGTGATAAGGCCTGATATTTACAGCTATTGTGCCATGATATAAGCTCTATTTAGGTTCTATTATATGTGTTTAGAGTATGTCTTAGAGTATTTCGGGTGAAAACCCATTAGCTTTAGGATTTAGATTTCATAAACCCACTAGGGGTTGGTTTATCTTTTCATAAACCCACTAAGGTTGGTTTTATCTTTTCATAAACCCACTAGGGTTGGATTTATCTATAGAGTCGGTTAGGGTTTTTGTAGTTTCCTGATAAGGCCTGATATTTACCACTATTGTGCCATGATATAAGCTCTATTTAGGTTCTATTATATGTGTTTAGAGTATGTCTTAGAGTATTTTCGGGTGAAAACCCATTAGCTTTAGGATTTAGATTTCATAAACCCACTAGGGGTTGGTTTTATCTTTTCATAAACCCACTAAGGGTTGGTTTTATCTTTTCATAAACCCACTAGGGGTTGGATTTATCTATAGAGTCGGTTAGGGTTTTTGTAGTTTCTGATAAGGCCTGATATTTACCACTATTGTGCCATGATATAAGCTCTATTTAGGTTCTATTATATGTGTTTAGAGTATGTCTTAGAGTATTTCGGGTGAAAACCCATTAGCTTTAGGATTTAGATTTCATAAACCCACTAGGGGTTGGTTTTATCTTTTCATAAACCCACTAAGGGTTGGTTTTATCTTTTCATAAACCCACTAGGGGTTGGATTTATCTATAAAGTCTGTTAGGGTTTTTGTAGTTTCCTGATAAGGCATAATCTTTACAACTATTGTGCCATGATATAAGCTCTATTTAGGTTCTATTATATGTGTTTAGAGTATGTCTTGCAGTATTTCGGGTGAAAACCCATTAGCTTTAAGATTTAGCTTTCATAAACCCACTAGGGGCTGGTTTTATCTTTTCATAAACCCACTAAGGGTTTGTTTTATTTTTTCATAAACCCAATAGGGGTTGGATTTATCTAGAGTCAGTCAGGGTTTTTGTATTTTTCTGATAAGGCCTGATATTTACCACTATAGGGCGATGATATAAGCTCTATTTGGGTTCTATTATATGTGTTTAGAGTATGTCTTAGAGTATTTCTGGTGAAAAACCATTAGCTTTAGGATTTAGATTTCATAAACCCACTAGGGGTTGGTTTTATCTTTTCATAAACCCACTAGGGGTTGGTTTTATCTTTCATAAACTCACTAAGGTTGGTTTTATCTTTTCAAAACCCACTAGGGGTTGGATTTATCTATAGAGTCAGGTTAGGGTTTTTGTAGTTTTCTGATAAGGCCTGATATTTACCACTATTGTGCCATGATATAAGCTCTATTTAGGTTCTATTATATGTGTTTAGAGTATGTCTTAGAGTATTTCGGGTGAAAACCCATTAGCTTTAGGATTTAGATTTCATAAACCCACTAGGGGTTGGTTTTATCTTTTCATAAACCCACTAAGGGTTGGTTTATTTTTTCATAAACCCAATAGGGGTTGGATTTATCTATAGAGTCAGTTAGGTTTTTGTATTTTCTGATAAGGCCTGATATTTACCACTATTGTGCCGATGATATAAGCTCTATTTAGGTTCTATTATATGTGTTTAGAGTATGTCTTAGAGTATTTTGGATGAAAATCCATTAGCTATATGATTTAGATTTCATAAACCCACTAGGGGTAGTTTTATTTTTATAAACCCACTAACGGTTGGATTTATCTTTCATAAACCCACTAGGGGGTTGGATTTATCTATAGGTACTGTTAGGGATTTTTGTTAGTTTCCTGATAAGGGCCTGATTATTTACCACTATTATGCCATGATATAAGCTCTATATGGTTCTATTATATGCGGTTTAGCAAAGTTGTGTTAGAGTATTTTCAGGGTCAAACCCATTGCTTTAGGATTTAGATTTCGTAAACCCACTAGGGGTTTTGGTTTTTATCTTTTCATAAACCCCACTAGGGGTTTGGTTATTTTCTCATAATACCCCATAAGGGGTTTGGATTTAATCTATAGAGTTCAGTTAGGGTTTTTTGTATTTTTTCCTAATTAGGCCCTGATATTTACCCACTATTGGTGCGATGATATAAGCTTCTATTTAAGGTTCTATTATATGGTGTTTAGAGTATGTCTTAGAGTATTTCGGGTGAACCCATTAGCTTTAGGATTTAGATTTCATAAACCCACTGGGGGTTGGTTTTATCTTTTCATAAACCCACTAGGGGTTGGTTTTATCTTTTCATAAATCCACTAAGGGTTGGTTTTATTTTCTCATAAACCCACTAGGGGTTGGATTTATCTATAGAGTCGGTTAGGGTTTTTGTATTTTCCTAATAAGGCATGATATTTACAACTATTGTGCGAGGATATAAGCTCTATTTAGGTTCTATTATATGTGTTTAGAGTATGTCTTGCAGTATTTCGGGTGAAAACCCATTAGCTTTAAGATTTAGCTTTCATAAACCCACTATGGGCTGGTTTTATCTTTTCATAAACCCACTAAGGGTTTGTTTTATTTTTTCTTAAACCCAATAGGGGTTGGATTTATCTAGAGTCAGTCAGGGTTTTTGTATTTTTCTTATAAGGCCTGATATTTACCACTATAGCGCGATGATATAAGCTCTATTTGGGTTCTATTATATGTGTTTAGAGTATGTCTTAGAGTATTTCTGGTGAAAAACCATTAGCTTTAGGATTTAGATTTCATAAACCCACTAGGGGTTGGTTTTATCTTTTCATAAACCCACTAGGGGTTGGTTTTATCTTTTCATATACCCACTAAGGGTTGGTTTTCTTTTTGCATAAACCCACTAGGAGTTGGATTTATCTATAGAGTCGGTTAGGGTTTTTGTATTTTCCTAATAAGACCTGATATTTACAACTATTGTGCGAGGATATAAGCTCTATTTAGGTTCTATTATATGTATTTAGAGTATGTCTTACAGTATTTCGGATGAAAACCCATTAGCTTTAGGATTTAGCTTTCATAAACCCACTAGGGGCTGGTTTTATATTTTCATAACCTACTAAGGGTTTGTTTTATTTTTTCATAAACCCAATAGGGGTTGGATTTATCTAGAGTCAGTTAGGGTTTTGTATTTTTCTGATAAGGCCTGATATTTACCACTATAGTGCGATGATATAAGCTCTGTTTAGGTTCAATTATATGTGTTTAGAGTATGTCTTAGAGTATTTCTGGTGAAAAACCATTAGCTTTAGGATTTAGATTTCATAAACCCACTATGGGTTGGTTTTATCTTTTCATAAACCCACTAAGGGTTGGTTTTATCTTTCATAAACTCACTAAGGTTTGGTTTTATCTTTTCAAAACCCACTAGGGGTTGGATTTATCTAATGATTAGGTTAGGGTTTTTATAGTTTTCTGATAAGGCCTGATATTTACCACTATTGTGCCATGATATAAGCTCTATTTAGGTTCTATTATATGTGTTTAGAGTTTGTCTTAGAGTATTTTGGGTGAAAAACCATTAGCTTTAGGATTTAGATTTCATAAACCCACAAGGGGTTGGTTTTATCTTTTCATAAACCCACTAAGGGTTGGTTTTATCTTTTCATAAACCCACTAGGGGTTGGATTTATATAAAAAACCGGTTTGTGTTTTTGTATTTTTCTTAATAAAGCATGATATTTACCACTATTGTGCCATGATATAAGCTTTATTTAGGTTCTATTATATGTGTTTAGAGTATGTCTTAGAGTATTTCAGGTGAAAACTCATTAGCTTTAGGATTTTGATTTCATAAACCCACTAGGGATTGGTTTTATTTTTTATAAACTCACTAAGGGTTGGTTTTATCTTTTCATAAACCCACTAGGGGTTGGATTTATCTATAGAGTCGGTCAGGGTTTTTGTAGTTTCGTGATAAGGCCTGATATTTATTACTATTGTGCATGAGATAAGCTCTATTTAGGTTCTATTATATGTGTTTAGACTATGTCTTTGAGTATTTCGGATGAAACCCCATTAGCTTTAGGATTTAGATTTCATAAACCCACTAGGGTTTGGTTTATCTTTTCATAAACCCACTAAAGGTTGGTTTTATCGTTTCATAAATCCAATAGGGGTTGGATTTATCTAGAGTCAGTTAGGGTTTTGTATTTTTCTGATAAGGCCTGATATTTACCACTATAGTGCGATGATATAAGCTCTGTTTAGGTTCAATTATATGTGTTTAGAGTATGTCTTAGAGTAATTTAGGGTGAAAAACCCATTAGCTTTAGGATTTAGATTTCATAAACCACTAGGGTTGGTTTTATCTTTTCATAACCCACTAAGGGTTGGTTTTATCTTTCATAAACCACTAGGGTTGGATTTATCTATAGAGTCGGTTAGGGTTTTGTAGTTTCCTGTAAGGCCTGATATTTACCACTATTGTGCCATGATATAAGCTCTATTTAGGTTCTATTATATGTGTTTAGAGTATGTCTTAGAGTATTTTGGGTGAAAAACCCATTAGCTTTAGGATTTAGATTTCATAAACCCACTAGGGGTTGGTTTTATCTTTTCATAAACCCACTAAGGGTTGGTTTTATTTTTCATAAACCCACTAGGGTTGGATTTATCTATAGAGTCCGTAGTGGTTTTTGTATTTTCCTGATAAGCCTGAATTTACCACTATTGTGCCATGATATAAGCTTTATTTAGGTTCTATTATATGTGTTTAGAGTATGTCTTAGAGTATTTCAGGTGAAAACTCATTAGCTTTAGGATTTTGATTTCATAAACCCACTAGGGATTGGTTTTATCTTTTTATAAACTCACTAAGGGTTGGTTTTATCTTTTCATAAACCCACTAGGGGTTGGATTTATCTATAGAGTCGGTCAGGGTTTTTGTAGTTTCGTGATAAGGCCTGATATTTATCAACTATTGTGCATGAGATAAGCTCTATTTAGGTTCTATTATATGTGTTTAGACTATGTCTTTGAGTATTTCGGATGAAACCCCATTAGCTTTAGGATTTAGATTTCATAAACCCACTAGGGGTTGGTTTATCTTTTCATAAACCCACTAAGGGTTGGTTTTATCTTTTCATAAACCCAATAGGGGTTGGATTTATCTATAGAGTCGGTTAGGGTTTTTGTAGTTTCCTGATAAGGCCTTATATTTACCACTATTGTGCCATGATATAAGCTCTATTTAGAGTCTATTATATGTGTTTAGAGTATGTCTTAGAGTATTTTCGGGTGAAAGCCCATTAGCTTTATGATTTAAATTTCATAAACCCACTAGGGGTTGGTTTTATCTTTACATAAACCCACAAAGGGTTGGTTTTATCTTTTCATAAACCCACAAGGGTTCGATTTATCTATAGAGTCGGTAAGGGTTTTTGTAGTTTCGTGATAAGGCCTGATATTTACCACTCTTGTGCCATGATATAAGCTATATTTAGGTTCTATTATATGTGTTTAGATTATGTCTTGAGTATTTTGGGTGAAAACCCATTAGCTTTAGGATTTAGAATTCATAAACCCACTAGGGGTTGG
Source organism: Moricandia arvensis (assembly GCA_905132765.1). Taxonomy (NCBI): domain Eukaryota; kingdom Viridiplantae; phylum Streptophyta; class Magnoliopsida; order Brassicales; family Brassicaceae; genus Moricandia; species Moricandia arvensis. The sequence continues at coordinate 7,126 of CAJHQP010006373.1, read as the reverse complement.
TTTTATCTTTTCATAAACCCACTAAGGGTTGTATTTTATCTTTTCATAAACCCACTAGGGGTTGGATTTATCTATACAGTCGGTTAGGGTTTTTGTATTTTTCTTGATAAGGCCTGATATTTACCACTATTGTGCCATGATATAAGCTTTATTTAGGTTCAATTATATGTGTTTAGAGTATGTCTTAGAGTATTTTGGGTGAAAACCCATTAGCTTTAGGATTTAGATTTCATAAACCCACTAGAGGTTGGTTTTATCTTTTCATAAACCCACTAAAGGTTGGTTTTATATTTCATAAACCCACTAGGGGTTGGATTTATCTATACAGTCGGTTAGGGTTTTTGTAGTTTCCTGATAAGGCCTGATATTTACCACTATTGTGCCATGATATAAGCTCTATTTAGGTTCTATTAAATGTGTTTAGCATATGTCTTAAACTATTTCGGGTGAAAACCCATTAGCTTTAGGATTTAGATTTCATAAACCCACTAGGGGTTGGTTTTATCTTTTCATAAACGCACTAGGGGTTGGTTTTATCTTTTGATAAACCCACTAAGGGTTTGTTTTATTTTTTCATAAACCAACTAGGGGTTGGATTTATCTATAGAGTCGGTTAGGGTTTTTGTATTTTCCTAATAAGGCCTGATATTTACAACTATTGTGCCATGATATAAGCTCTATTTAGGTTCTATTATATGTGTTTAGAGTATGTCTTAGAGTATTTCTGGGTGAAAAACCCATTAGCTTTAGGATTTAGATTTCATAAACCCACTAGGGGTTGGTTTTATCTTTTCATAAACCACTAAGGGTTGGTTTTATCTTTTCATAAACCCACTAGGGGGTTGGATTATCTAATAAAGTTGGTTAGGGTTTTTCTAGTTTTCCTGATAAGGCCTGATATTTACCACTTATTTGTGCCATGATATAAGCTCTATTTAGGTTCTATTATATGTGTTTAGAGTATTGTCTTACAGTATTTCGGGTTGAAAACCCCATTAGCTTTAGGATTTAGATTTCATAAACCACTAGAGGTTGGTTTATCTTTTCATAAACCCACTAAGGGTTGGTTTTATCTCTTTCATAAACCCACTATGGGTTGGATTTATCTATAGAGTCGGTTAGGGTTTTTGTAGTTTCTGATAAGGCCTGATATTTACCACTATTGTTGCCATGATATAAGCTCTATTTAGGTTCTATTATATGTGGTTAGAGTATGCCTTAGAGTATTTCGGGTGAAAACCGATTAGCTTTAGGATTTAGATTTCATAAACCCCACTAGGGGTTGGTTTTATCTTTTTATAAACCCACTAAGGGTTGGTTTTATTATTTCATAAACCCAATAGGGGTTGGATTTATCTATAGAGTCAGTTAGGGTTTTTGTATTTTTCTGATAAGGCCTAATATTTACCACTATGGTGCGATGATATAAGCTCTATTTAGGTTCTACTATATGTGTTTAGAGTATGTCTTAGAGTATTTCGGGTGAAAAACCATTAGCTTTAGGATTTAGATTTCATAAACCCACTGGGGGTTGGTTTTATCTTTTCATAAACCCACTAGGGGTTGGTTTTATCTTTTCATAAATCCACTAAGGGTTGGTTTTATTTTCTCATAAACCCACTAGGGGTTGGATTTATCTATAGAGTCGGTTAGGGTTTTTGTAGTTTTCCTGATAAGGCCTGATATTTACACTATTGTGCCATGATATAAGCTCTATTTAGGTTCTATTATATGTGTTTAGAGTATGTCTTGAGTATTTCGGGTGAAACCCATTAGCTTTAGGATTTAGATTTCATAAACCCACTAGGGGTTGGTTTTAATCTTTTCATAAACCCACTAAGGGTTGGTTTTATCTTTTCATAAACCCACTAGGGGTTGGATTTATCTATAGAGTCGGTTAGGGTTTTTGTAGTTTTCTGATAAGGCCTGATATTTACCACTATTGTGCCATGATATAAGCTCTATTTAGGTCTATTATATGTGTTTAGAGTATGTCTTAGAGTATTTCGGGTGAAAACCCATTAGCTTTAGGATTTAGATTTCATAAACCCACTAGGGGTTGGTTTTATCTTTTCATAAACCCACTAAGGGTTGGTTTTATCTTTTCATAAACCCACTAAGGGGTTGATTTATCTATAGAGTCGGTTAGGGTTTTTGTAGTTTCCTAATAAGGCCTGATATTTATCACTATTGTGCCATGATATAAGCTCTATTTAGGTTCTATTATATGTGTTTAGAGTATGTCTTAGAGTATTTCGGGTGAAAACCCATTAGCTTTAGGATTTAGATTTCATAAACCCACTAGGGGTTGGTTTTATCTTTTCATAAACCCACTAAGGGTTGGTTTTATCTTTTCATAAACCCACTAGGGTTGGATTTATCTATAGAGTCGGTTAGGGTTTTTGTAGTTTTCCTGATAAGGCCTGATATTTACCACTATTGTGCCATGATATAAGCTCTATTTAGGTTCTATTATATGGTTTTAGATTATGTCTTAGAGTATTTTGGGTGAAAACCCATTAGCTTTAGGATTTAGATTTCACTAAACCCACTAGGGGGTTGGTTTTATCTTTTCATAAACCCACTAAGGGTTTGTTTTTATCTTTCATAAATCCACTAGGGGTTGGATTTATCTATAGGGTCGGTTAGGGTTTTTGTAGTTTTCCTAATAAGGCCTGATATTTACCACTATTGTGCCATGATATAAGCTCTATTTAGGTTCTATTATATGTGTTTAGAGTATGTCTTAGAGTATTTCGGGTGAAAACCCATTAGCTTTAGGATTAGATTCATAAAACCCACTAGGGGTTGGTTTATCTTTTCATAAACCCACTAAGGTTGGTTTTATCTTTTCATAAACCACTAGGGGTTGGGATTATCTGATGAGTCGGTTAGGGTTTTTGTAGTTTCCTGATAAGCCTGATATTTACCACTATTGTTGCCATGATATAAGCTCTATTTAGGTTCTATTATATGTGTTTAGAGTATGTCTTAGAGTATTTCGGGTGAAAACCCATTAGCTTTAGGATTTAGATTTCATAACCCACTAGGGGTTGGTTTTATCTTTTCATAAACCCACTAAGGTTGGTTTTTATCTTTTCATAAACCCACTAGGGGTTGGATTTATCTATAGAGTCGGTTAGGGTTTTTGTAGTTTTCTGATAAGGCCTGATATTTACCACTATTGTGCCATGATATAAGCTCTATTTAGGTTCTATTATATGTGTTTAGAGTATGTCTTAGAGTATTTCGGGTGAAAACACATTAGCTTTAGGATTTAGATTTCATAAACCCACTAAGGGGTTGGTTTTATCTTTCATAAACCCACTAAGGGTTGGTTTTATCTTTTCATAAACCCACTAAGGGGTTGGATTTATCTATAGAGTCGGTTAGGGTTTTTGTAGTTTCCTGATAAGGCCTTGATATTTACCACTATTGTGCCATGATATAAGCTCTATTTAGGGTTCTATTATATGTGTTTAGAGTATGTCTTAGAGTATTTCGGGTGAAAACCCATTAGCTTTAGGATTTAGATTTCATAAACCCACTAGGGGTTGGTTTTATCTTTCATAAACCCACTAAGGGTTGGTTTTATTTTTTCATAAACCCACTAGGGGTTGGATTTATCTATAGAGTCGGTTAGGGTTTTTGTAGTTTCCTGATAAGGCCTGATATTTACCACTATTGTGCCATGATATAAGCTCTATTTAGGTTCTATTATATGTGTTTAGAGTATGTCTTAGAGTATTTCGGGTGAAAACCCATTAGCTTTAGGATTTAGATTTCATAAACCCACTAGGGTTGGTTTTATCTTTTCATAAACCCACTAAGGGTTGGTTTTATCTTTTCATAAACCCATAGGGTTGGATTTATCTATAGAGTCGGTTAGGGTTTTGTAGTTTCCGTGATAAGGCCTGATATTTACCACTATTGTGCCATGATATAAGCTCTATTTAGGTTCTATTATATGTGTTTAGAGTATGTCTTAGAGTATTTCGGGTGAAAACCCATTAGCTTTAGGATTTAGATTTCATAAACCCACTAGGGGTTGGTTTTATCTTTTCATAAACCCACTAAGGTTGGTTTTATCTTTTCATAAACCCACTAGGGGTTGGATTTATCTATAGAGTCGGTTAGGGTTTTGTATTTTCTGATAAGGCATGATATTTACCACTATTGTGCCATGATATAAGCTCTATTTAGGTTCTATTATATGTGTTTAGAGTATGTCTTAGAGTATTTCGGGTGAAAACCCATTAGCTTTAGGATTTAGATTTCATAAACCCACTAGGGGTTGGTTTTATCTTTTCATAAACCCACTAAGGGTTGGTTTTATCTTTTCATAAACCCACTAGGGGTTGGATTTATCTATAGAGTCGGTTAGGGTTTTTGTAGTTTTCCTGATAAGGCCTGATATTTACCTCTACTGTGCAATCATATAAGCTCTATTTAGGTTCTATTATATGTGTTTAGAGTATGTCTTAGAGTATTTCGGGTGAAAACCCATTAGCTTTAGGATTTAGATGTCATAAACCCACTAGGGGTTGGTTTATCTTTCATAAACCCACTAAGGGTTGGTTTTTATCTTTTCATAAACCCACTAGGGGTTGGATTTATCTATAGAGTCGGTTAGGGTTTTTGTATTTTCTGATAAGGCCTGATATTTACCACTATTGTGCCATGATATAAGCTCTATTTAGGTTCTATTATATGTGTTTAGAGTATGTCTTAGAGTATTTCGGGTGAAAAACCCATTAGCTTTAGGATTTAGATTTCATAAACCCCACTAGGGGTTGGTTTTATCTTTTCATAAACCCACTAAGGGTTGGTTTTATCTTTTCATAAACCCACTAGGGGTTGGATTTATCTATAGAGTCAGTTAGGTTTTTTTAAGTTTCCTGATAAGGCCTGATATTTAACACTATTGTGCCATGATATAAGCTCTATTTAGGTTCTATTATAGGTGTTTAGAGTATGTCTTAGAGTATTTCGGGTTGAAAACCCATTAGCTTTAGGATTTTAGATTTCATAAACCCACTAGGGGTTGGTTTTAATCTTTTTCATAAACCCACTAAGGGTTGGTTTTATCTTTTCATAAACCCACTAGGGGTTGGATTTATCTATAGAGTCGGTTTAGGGTTTTTGTAGTTTCCTGATAAGGCCTGATATTTACCACTATTGTGCCATGATATAAGCTCTATTTAGGTTCTATTATATGTGTTTAGAGTATGTCTTAGAGTATTTCGGGTGAAAACCCATTAGCTTTAGGATTTAGATTTCATAAACCCACTAGGGTTGGTTTTATCTTTTCATAAACCCACTAAGGGTTGGTTTTATCTTTCATAAACCCACTAGGGGTTGGATTTATCTATAGACGGTTTAGGGTTTTTGTAGTTTTCGTGATAAGGCCTGATATTTACCACTATTGTGCCATGATATAAGCTTTATTTAGGTTCTATTATATGTGTTTAGAGTATGTCTTAGAGTATTTCGGGTGAAAACCATTAGGCTTTAGGATTTTAGATTTCATAAACCCACCAGGGGTTGGTTTTATCTTTTTATAAACCCACTAAGGGTTGGTTTTATCTTTCATAAACCCACTAAGGGTTGGATTTATCTATTGAGTCGGTGATTTTTGTAGTTTCTGATAAGGCCTGATATTACCACTTATTGTGCCATGATATAAGCTCTATTTAGGTTCTATTATATGTGTTTAGATTATCTTAGAGTATTTGGGTGAAAACCCATTAGCTTTAGGATTTAGATTCATAACCCACTAGGGTTGGTTTTATCTTTTTCATAAACCCACTAAGGGTTGGTTTTATCTTTTCATAAACTCCACTAGGGGTTGGATTTATCTATAGAGTCTGGTTGGGGTTTTGTAGTATTCCCTGAATAAGGCCTGAATTTACCACTATTGTGCCATGATATTAAGCTCTATTTAAGGTTTTATTATATGTGTTTAGCCGTATATCTTAGAGTAACCTTTCGGGTGAAAACACCATTAGCTTTAGGATTTTGGTTTCATAAAACCACTAGGGGCCTGGTTTTATTTTTTCATAAACCCACTAAGGGTTTGTTTTTATCTTTTCAATAAAACCGACTAGGCGATTTTGGGATTTATCTATAGAGTCGGTTAGGGTTTTTGTAGTTTCTTGATAAGGCACTGATATTTACCACTATTGTGCCATGATATAAGCTCTATTTAGGTTCTATTATATGTGTTTAGAGTATGTCTTAGAGTATTTCGGTGAAAACCATTAGCTTTAGGATTTAGATTTCATAAACCCCACTAGGGTTGGTTTTATCTTTTCATAAAACCCCACTAAGGGTTGGTTTTTATTTTCATAAACCCCACTAGGGGTTGGATTTATCTTAGAGTCAGTTAGGTTTTTGTAATTTCCTGATAAGCCTGATATTTACAGCCAATAGTGTGCGCATGATTGATAAGCTCTGTTTAGGTTCTACTTATACATGTGTGTGGAGTATGTGCTTAGAGTATTTCTGGTGAAAACCCATTAGCTTTAGGATATAGATTTCATAACCCACTAGGGGTTGATATCTTTTCATGAAACCCACAAGGTTGGTATTTATCTTTCATAGAACTCACTAAGGTTGAGGGTTGATATCTATTCAAAAACCGCATAGGGGTTGGATTTCATCTAATGATTAGGTTAGGTGATAGTTTCTCTGAGAGGCCGATAATATTACCACTATTGTGCCATGATATAAGCTCTATTTAGGTTTCTATTATATGTGTTTAGCGTAATGTCTAGAGAATTTCGGAGCGAAAACCCAATAGCTTAGATTTAGATTTCATAAACCACAAGGGGTTGGTTTTAATCTTTTCATAGAAGCCACTAAAGGTTAGTTTTATCTTTTCATAACCCACGTAGGGTTGGATTTATCATAGAGATCGCGGTTAGGGTTTTTGTAATTTCTGATAAGGCCTGATATTCTAACCACTATTGTGCATGATATAAGGTCTATTTCCGTCTACTTATATGTGTTTTTAGAGTATGTCTTAGAGTATTTCCAGTGTGAAAACCCATATAGCCTTTAGGAATTAGAATTTCATAAACCCCACTAGGGTTGTTTTATATGCTCTTTTATAAACCCACTAAGG
>CAJHQP010006372.1:0-38765 GCA_905132765.1 Moricandia arvensis | reverse complement strand
GCCATGTTTTCTTGTAGTGGGGCATGAACCGGGCTTTTGGTAATTATTATAGTAGACTTTTTTCTTCCATAGGGAAAAAATGACACCTGTTACCTCAAAATTCAGTCTAAAATAATTAACGTTTGAGATCTAATGTTTTGCGGAAACTCTAAACAAGCTTTGTCGTCTCAGCTCCTCCGTAGTTCAACCAACAATGCGTAACTTACATTTTCAATTAGCGATACTCTGTGGTATTTAATTCTTCACCACAATCTTCTTTGTTACTCGGTGGAACTGTGTATATAAGGCCCGATGATGAAGAGAGAACCCATCGATGATTCAGTTCCTCTGCTACCTTCGACGAAACAAAGCTTCCAGTCATGGCGAATTCTCAAATCCACTTCTCTGTGTTGAAGGCTAGGCGTTGTAAGGAGGTTGTTCTCCCCCAAACATCAATCGTTCACGGTTCAATCCCAAACATCAAGTGGAAGTAGTTTATTTGGCAAACAATTGTACGTTTATGTTCAAGAGCTTCTTTTATATATTGCTGATTCAAGCATAGAAACTATATTTAGAAAATTTATATGAGTGGTTGAGGGATTCAGTTGTTGAGATCCTGTAGAATCTGAGAGAATTTGTTGACTATGACCGCAACTAATCCAAAGGCGGAGGATTGGTCGGATATGGAAAGAAGGTGGGGAAAAAGATTCAACTTTTATTCTTCATTTTACTCAACGCCAATTTGTTTGGTGTTAGAGGAAGACGTCTACTATGCTTTGCTGTTTAGAATCAATCTGTTTATAAAACTCTCCATTGTCTCTTCACAGGTATTTTTTTGCCTTTTCAATTATTTGCTAATTGATCTCTGTTTTGATAGATTTAACGATTGAAGACACTTTGATGAAGGTTTATAGAACAGATTTCTCTTTATTACCTGACTGAAGCTGCAAGCTTGTGTTTTTGTTTTTATCTCTTAAAATTACCATCACGTAGCCCCTCTTAGGTTATACGCTTAGATGGGTTCTTTCTCTTGCAGATTACATATATTTAAGATCACATGAAAGCCTTAGGTTGTGATTGCACCAAGTTTGCAGCTTTAGATTACCTCTGTCTCTGTTGTTTAACATGTGAGATAGCTTTCATCATTATTTTTGGAAACATTGCTATTAATTTTGATACAACCTTCTCAAACTGGGACATAATAAGGTCTGCATTTGCCTCAGGCAGTACCGTTTAGTTACATTTGTCCTCTTGAGCCTTACTTTGTTGGTTTTGTGTATTATCATAGAGAGAGAGAGATTAGCTTCACAGGCTGTGGTCAAGGAAAGACCCATTGCAGACGTGGGAGTTAATAGCTACTGTTGATGAAATGAAAATGCCAAGAAAAAAAAATATAAAGGTTTCAACACGTCCCTCCACTGTTTTTAGTAATTACCTTCAAATCAGACTCGGTTTTTTTAAATGATCGTCTTTCAAATGTTTTTCTTTCATTCTGAAGGTTGAAGAAAAGCATAGAACCGACAGTATGTGTGACATGCTTTTCATAGCAACGTCGCATCCTTTGAGGAATTCATCTTCTCTCTAACAACCATTGCCGGCAATTGTGACAGAGATAGAATAGACGTTAAGGTGGACATCATACCTGAGCTAAGTTTCATAAATCAAATGGAAATAGCTTTCTTATCTTTTTGACTTCATGGTGGATGAGTATGAAGTCAGGTGGTAAGTTTGATATTATACTTACAGCTTTTAAGATTTCCCCGGTCTGTTTCTTGACGTTCTTAGAACTACTTGCAGTGATGTATGAAGGGCTACTTGACGCATGTTCAGGGGAGACTCACCTGTCTATATTTAGGTCCCCAATTGAGTGAATGGAGGATATATTGACCAGCAAAGTCATGTGAGATCGCGGACCTATATCATAGGTTTCTTCTAACTTTTTACGCCTCAGCTTCTGAATCTTTCTTAGTCTTTTTCGCTCTTCTTCTTCTCATGTCATCAGCTGCGCTACCTTTTCATCGTCATCTCTTGAGATTCTCTCCATATGTATGCTGATTGAGTTTGCCATCTCTGACAACCATTGGCAACCATGCAACAACATATTTGCCAAGATTATGATTTGACTTTCTAAACGAAGAAGATTTTCTACTGGTGTTTGTCTTAGAGTGCACACTATGGAAAGAATGTCCTCAACTCAATGATGCTTTGAAGATAGAAGCAATACGACATCTAATAGTCTACTTGAAGATCATAATATTCTGAAGAAGATACAAATTCTAATGGTTCCAACTTCACAACATTTTTAATAGTATTAATGATATTCTTGCTGTTTTAAAGTCAAGTAAATTATCTTATGCTCTGCTACTTATGTTTATATTTATTTTTTGCTGACATTATATGTTATATATTACACGAAAAATTCTTTAGATAAATCTATTGAACAATTACTTTGTACAGTAATAAATAAGTTCAATGACACCAAAATTTGACGATAAATCCTAAACTATTATTCACAAATCAAATATTAAAAATATATATTATTACCTTATATCCAACTTAAAAAGTTAAATAAAATTTAAAACTGAATAGAATATTCTAAATCTTATTAAATATTAGCTGATTCATTAATAATATTATATATAAAATAAAAAATTGTTTATGTGATTTTTTGTATATTTGAAATCGCAAAATTTTAAATTAGAAAAAGGCTATTAACCAGAAACTAAAATGAATAGGAACCTTGATTAATTTCATGAAAATTTACGAGCCTCAAAAAAAAAACTCTAAAAACAAACTAAATTCACACCAAGAAAAATAATTACGAGAACAAAATAGGAAAGGTTACAAATCTACAAATTCACTACTTATTGCATGAATATTTTACTACTTTCATAAAAACTAAAGAATGATAATCAGAAAGTATAGAAAAGATATGAGTATCACTAAACAACTTGATAAAGTATATATTAAAAAAGCAGAAATAAAAGTAGACAACATAAAATAAAACGATATATAAAATATATATACTATCAATTTAAAGTAGAACATAGCCCCAGTAAAATCACCTCAAATTTGATTTATGAATTCAGTTAATCGCTACGAAAATTTAGGTTGAATATCGTAAACTCAAAAAAATTACTGGAAGAAATTATAGAAATAAAGTAAAATACATAATAAATAACCAAATGTTTTTTTTAAAATAAAGTAAAATTTCCGCGCGAAGCGCGGACCAACCACTAGTACAGTATAATACCAATCAAAACTTAATGAACTAATAAAAAGAGTATAGATCATAAAAACGAATCTATTTTCTGAAATCGAGAGAAATTTTCACTAAAGTGGAAACAAACAAAAAAGAGCTCCAAAGAACTATATTAAATAAAATAAAAAGGGACAAGAGCTAAAAAGAGAGAGCTGCATGGGAATCTACGCTTTGATGCTTTGCTTGAAGATGGAGGCAAGTATATATGCGGGGGTCCCTTTGACAATAATGCCTCAAAATCTCTAATCCGATCCTAAATCTTCTTTTCGTTTATTTAATACACGTCTCTTGGTTACTGTGCTTAACTATCAGAGCATGCAAGCTATTTTTGTAATATAACTAAAATAGTTCTAATTATTGGCAACTTACATGATGTACAAAACATAAGTGATTATATATGATAACATTACAATTTTAATTAACGGGATTCGACTAATGGCACTTGAAAGATAACCCTAATATAGTGAATCTACATTTTGAATCTCGTTAAATATTACTCAATCCGTTTCTAAATAAGTGTCACTTTGACACTTTTTACGGAGATTAAAAAAATAGAAAAATATATTAATGTACCCTCATTTAATATTCAATTATTTGAATAAAAATAATTTTAAAAACATCTATTGGTTATTTAAAATGGTAAGAAAGAAATTATATGTGAAAAGTTGTATTAGAAATACAAAGTGACACTTATTTTGAAACAAAAAAAAACTAAAGTGACACTTATTTAGAAACAGAGGGAGTAAGAGGTTGATAAATGTCGACATTGCTAAAACCCACATATTAATAAGTTTATTTCGGTCATCGGATAGTGTAGTTAATTAAAAAAGAACATTACTATTTTAGAAAAAATCGAAATCATGATTTTGGAAAATATGCATAATATATCATACGAATGTCTTGTATATCCCTTTTCTCTTCATATATACCAATAAGGGGATAAATACAACCAAACTAGAGTAGAGTGAAATTTGATTATAATGTTTTTTTCAGAGATTATTTGGAAATAGATAGTTCTTGCTATAATGTAAACATAGAATGAAAAAAAAGATAAAAGAGTTTGAAACCCTGAGAGTGAGTGAGTGAGACAGCACATGCAAAACCAATATGGCTGCAACCACTTGCTCTATCATTTTTATCTTTCCTCGATTTTCTCCAAATTATTCCTTCACCATGCCGTCACGTGTTGCCCAATCACCCAGCATCAAGGTCCCACTTATACTGCCGGCTAGTCACTCTGTTCCTGCTGTTGTTAAGGAATATATGTCCGGAAGTTTCAAGCTTCTTTGATTCACATGTCATTTGTTCGAGTACGACCGATGTTTTAAGTATAGCGAAACCAAATATTCCCACATATCCATAAATATTAATGATTAATATGTCATATCTTAATTAGATGTTAAGCTATACAAATTACATTTAGAAATTAAGGGTTTACTAAAGTTGAGTCATTTATGTCAATTTATTCCTAAGCTTGTAAGAACACTTCCTAGACCTACAATTTTAAAATCCACATTATTTTTGTTGAACAGTAATTCTAGACCATTCTTGACCACTAATCATTAATTAGTGCAGAAATGGACCAACAGGTTTCAACCATAATTATGAGATGGACCAACTTGATGCAGTCGTTGATTTTACAAAAGTAGTAAAGTTTCGAATGTCATAAGTTGCTTAGACCATCAACCACACCAACGTTACAACTTACAATCATCTAAGGCAAATAATAATGAGCATAGGAATAATAGATAAACATATATTTACACTGAACAACTCAATTGGCATTACCCCCCAAAAAAACTCAATTCCATTATTAGCCATTACCATTCACTAAATCAAAGTTGATAAGGTCAGACATCCAAATTATTCATATATTTAAAACTTATTTCACGTATCGAGCCATTAGGTCGAAATAGAAATATAAAAGAAAGTACCATATATCTATATAGGAGAATGGTAAATAGAAATTAAGATAACGGATCACTCTATAAACTATACGATAAATGAGAAGTACATCATGTCGAGATAGATTGCAATATGATTCATATATTTGAGAGCTCTCTGATCTATACGATCTGCTTTAACTTCTTTTTGTTGCCCAAGACATTCCAGTTTTGTCACTTTTGTCTAAAGGCAACTTAAAATATAACAACATTGACTGGTCAACCACAAAACTCTGATGTCTATTTTCTCGTGGACCCACCATTCCGATTAATGTCTTGACTCAGATTATAATGTTTTTTTTTTTTGACTAAACTCAGATTATAATGTTCGATTCCTGATTGCTGAATTTGAATGGAAGATTCATGTTATGTCACTCTCATCCCTGTTTCTTGATCTCCACATGTTTTGATTTATGTTAACTGTATATTAGTTTGATGAACCAATAAAACCATCATCTTTATCTTCATGATCCTCTTTAGTTACTTTTTAAGCGATAGAAATTTAATCGATAGATTGGTTAGTACAAGTTAGAATAAATTTTATCTTCTAAAATGAGTTAAAACTGATATATAACATGTCAGAAGAAAAAATGTAAAACTATGTCCTATTATCATATGCCAAATAGGAAAAAGAGACTGGGAAATCGATATATGATTGAAAGATGTCTGAACTGTTAGTGCAATAACTAGCGAAGTTATTAAATTTGAATTATCGTCATGATTACTTTGACGAAACCTGGGAGCCACAAGTAGTTAGTAGGGTCCAAAGGGAAACATAATGATCATCACTTATTTTTGGAGACCAATGATTGCTTGAAATGAATCACCAATTTTTCCTGGCCGAAAACTACAGGGCAGTAACAAACTGATTTTTTCTATGATAGTATAAATTTATCGAATACAAAACATGTTAATTTTGGAAATGTCTTAAACCTATGTGCAAAAAAATCGACTAATAAAGTAACATGTTTTGTAGTAGACCAGCCCCAAGAAAAAATCACAAGAAATCAACCATTTTTTAGTAATTGTAAGAGTTGGTCATTCTCACTTCTCACGACACAACGTTTTAAAATCGTATATACTATCTAATACTATAATCATCTATAACTCAATATAATAACATGATGGAGATATGTGTGGAAATGGTCCTTAGACCAAATCTCGGTCTTCATAGAACTCTCTTTTCCGAAAACCGATGTGTTAGTGTGATTCGTGTCTCTATGATTTTTAAATCCCCATGGGATAATGCAACCACATCATGATGAGCCGCACATTCTCCGGCTAATTCTCTGCTTTTACTCAAATATCATGGGTTCCATTTACATTAGTATCATGTGTTCTATTTACATTACATTAGATTAGATTTCCAATATAAAAAGATATGTACAACTAACAAAAAGTATTGTATTCTCATTTTTTACATTGGATTTCGAATAAATCAACTATATAATATGCATTACAAGTATGTAACTACTGTAATTAGAATAGGATGATAGTTGTCCCTTTTTCAAAAATCATTGGTTGAGTTTCATTATTGAGTTCTATTGCAATCTACATACATCTGATGTTATTTGTTTTTTTCTCTTTAGCAGAATATTTAAAATAACCCTGATATATATATATGTATATTATGTGATGGAAGTGAAGCCAAATTTCTATTATCGTTAGTAACCTCTCTACCGAATTAATAAGGTTTAATAAATCATTTATCTTAACTTGAAGCGTATCCAACGTTCTGTCTAATTTTATTCTAACATGTGTCAAACAAAATTGTTCAATTACAGATAACCTAATTAGTATCTATGATTCGGGCTTTAAGCAAATATAAAAATTCAACATATACTTGCTATGTCATCATGCATGGTTCACTTTGCCCAAAACAAATACATAGTAGATGATTTGCTAATCGTAAAATCCATATTTTGAGACTGAATTAGAATATATAATGGATCACAAAGGAACCTAGAGATGTTTGGCCACTCCTCTAGTACGACAAGAAGGTGATCACATAAAAAAGATTCGGTCCCATAATGAAGAAACAAGCCATGGCGATGAGTATGGGGTCCAACGAGAGGTGACAACTCAGCGGACCATTGGGACATAAAATAGAAATTACAATTGAACCGGACGTAGAACACCATCTTTCATCCGTCATCGTACGGTCACTTTCCATGTTCAATCAAATAGATGGAAATCATAGTGTTGATAACGATTGAAACTCATCATCATATTGACCAATCCCTTATTGTGGAGTAACTTAACGACAACTTAATACGTAACTATAATTTAAAACTGACAGAGATAAATTTGTATTTCCACAAGTCTTAATTTATATATATTGTATGTACACAAAATAAATAAAAAGTTACCAGCAGAAAATCATATAAGAGTTATATTGTAACTTGTAATTCAATAACTTTGTGTTTAGGTGTACAAAAGATACAGTTTATGTACATTAAGAGCATCATTATCGCTTTAAAAAGAGCTGTCTCTTATGAGGAATAAGTCCACGGTTTACACAAAAATTGTGTTTTGTATGTTTAAAATAAGAAACGTTTGTTGTGGTTTTTTTCGCTATTCGCTAACTCCACTAACACGTGGCGGGTTGCGATTGGTTGCGATTGGTGTATTTTTTTAATTTTATTTTTTAAACAAAAAATGGAAAAAAAATAATTTTAAAAACGTTTGTGCGATAACAATGCTCTAATCTTAAGCGGCAGCTTCATGGTCTCCGAGCCACCTTCCGAAGAATTGTTCACATCAGTCTTGATACTATTGTGTAACAATATCATATATTAATTAAATCTTAGAATATAAAATTATACAAATAGTTTTGGATCGAGGCCACGACAAGTATGTGTATCTCTCTTCCTACATTCCCATCTATATATACATATGCTTGCCTTGTCCTTTTGTTTCATTTTTACAATCATATCCATCTCTCTAATCTCAAGAAACAATATCTCCATCTCTCTCCTACACATAAACAACTCACACTCATCTAATAATCTTCCAAGAGCTTCTCAGATTCAGCTCTTATGGATCATTTGTTACAGCAACAGGTAAATCTCTAGCAAAGATCCACAGATTTTAACATCTTGATTGGTCGTTTTTATTTTGAACTAAAATCTTGATGGGTTTTGTCTATTTAAATTATAATCTTGATGTGTGTGTTTTTTTTTCTTTCTTAAAGGATGTGTTTGAGAATTATAACAAAGCAAGAGAAACCATGGGAGGATCATGTTTAGACAACGATCAAAAGAAACCTTCTCCGGCAAATGGGGCGGCGAGGCCACAGCCACCAGAGCTAGCCGTGAGATGTCCACGTTGCGACTCAACCAACACCAAGTTTTGCTACTACAACAACTACAGCCTCTCTCAGCCTCGCTACTTCTGCAAATCATGTAGGAGATATTGGACCAAAGGTGGAACCCTAAGGAACATTCCCGTCGGAGGCGGCTGCCGGAAAAACAAACGGTCGGCGACAAGAAGCCTTAGAACCACCCCTGAACCAGCTTCCCACGACGGGAAAGCGTTCACCACGGCGAGTTTCGGTGGGTATAGTAACAATGAACACATTGATCTCAGCTTAGCCTTTGCATTGCTGAACAAGCAACCTCCAGGGAGTTCTTCACAGCTAGGGTTTGGTAGCTCTCATCAGTCTGACATGGAGAGTGTGTTTGGAACAAGTCAGCAAAAGGGGAACGCTGGTTATGCGTTTGGAAACGGTAGCAGCGGTTTGGATATGGCCATGAGTAGTGATCCAAACAAGGTCTTATGGGGATTGCCCTGGCAGATGAATGGAGAGAGCTTTGGGATGATGAACATGGGAGGAGGAGGTGGTCATGTAGATCTGCTTGATTCAGGGAGAGAGATATGGACCAATATGAACTACATTAATTCTGGTGCTTTGATGTAGTTCAAAATGAAAACGTCAGATTTTATTTGGGTTTTGGTTTAGGGTTTGAGTTTCATATAGTTACTGGGAGGAAATATAAAAGCTGATATGATTAGGGAAACATAGATATTTGAGGGCTTTAAAGAGTTTCAAACTTGCAATATGGGTGGGGTGGGGTGGGGGTGGGATGGTTTTATTTCTGTCTATGATCTAAATTGTTGAGGTTTCTTCTTTTGATGTTATGATGTTCATTGTGTTCACTAGTATGTTTTCAATGAGACATTTCTTTTGTTATTTAACTTTGAAAATAATTTGTTTGCAAATTCATATAAGTAGTTTATGGAATAAACAACAAATGGATATATCAATGAAAATTGTATTAATTTATTAGTGAATGGTGTTGTGTGTTTAACCCTAGACCTATTTTCTTCCACTGAATCCTAGTAATAGTTATATCTTTCTAGTGGCTACTTAATGGTTCATCTATCTACTTAATTGATTTAGTGACGTGAAGAATCAATTTTTGTAAGATTGTTGTTTGATATTATACAAATATATTTGGTCTAATGTGGACTACTGGTTGATAATTTAATACTGCGACATATTAGTACTATATATCTAGCTGATGCTTTTAGACGAGAGGTTATGATAAGAGGCAATTGAAAGTCAATGAAATCACGAGTTAAATAGTTTATATTCCCGATTTTTAGGGGGTGAGAATGTAAGACCTGAAGTAATGATGAGTGGTGACTAAGAAAGATCTCACCTAACCTAATTTGCTTACATCTGCTAATACACACTTGAAGAGTCAAGAGAATGTTTTAAAATATCTTTGTTGGTTTGTAGTTGGCTAGTAGCTCTACATACAGAAACACGTGTTTATGTATACATGCAGAAACACGCTTACACAATATATATATACTAATTGATCATAGAAGCCAATTACAATACTATCGGAGTTTAGTGATCGCACAAGTAAAAGAATATGTAGGGTTGAAGTTGATTTTATCGGCTACCAGAGAAGATCCAATCAACAACTGACATACTGTAGATGTCGGGTTAGTGGACCTATACCAAACCTAACATCTAAATCATGTACCACCTTTGGATCTTGTTTATTAACATCTTTGTTTTGTTCTTTGTTGGTGGATCAAACAGTATAAGCGAAAGGAATTACTAACCAAGAAGAACATTTCATCTTTATAAAAAAAAAGCCTACAGGGCCTTTTGGATGATAATCTGGATATTCTTATCTCCATCTCAGAGGCCGATACTCTCTATAGGAATTATTGGGCCTTACTTTAGGCCCACTGATCATTCAATTCCTGCCAAGTGAACCGGAGGTTTTGATGCCTGACTTTGATATTAACAGCCTAACAGGCAACAACTTAGTTACAAAATAACAGAATTAACAGCATACCTCCTAAATACTCAACATCAAATTACCGCAACTCAAATCTTTTGAACATGTGTTTTTTAATCAGAACATAGTCCTCAAGCTACTAAATTACATCAATACCAGAGTCACAAGAGTTGCTCTTTATAATCCAACTCCAAATCAACAGTACCTGAGAAGCAGAAACCAAGATGAGCAAAGAGGAAGTCATTTCCTTTTAGAGAATTGAAAGAGACCATTGATCTATGAACTTTAGAATTATGTTACCTAATTATTATATTAGTCATTCCCCATCTATTTCTGAGGCTTCTTCCACAAAACACCAATCTTCTTAAGCACATTCCCATTTTTCTTCTTTGTCACTTCATCATCCACATCCTCAGAGTAAGGAGAGTTCGTTTTATCACAGTTCTCACCAAACTTCCCGTTGTTTCCAGCAGAGAGCATGGCTGTAGCGGCTTCAGCAGCTTTTCTCCATTGGTTTGACTGAACTTTGAGCTTCCTGAGTTCTGTCTCCATTTCTGAGTTTGAAGCTTGAGTTGCATCTAGTTGCTCAGTGACTCTAACCGCTCTCTTGCTACTCTTGTCAGCTTCTTCCATTGCAATCCCTAGCTTCATGAGCACGTCTTGTACATCTGTCTCCCTCTTGTTGATATCTGACTTCAGTGTCTCGTTCTCGTCTGTAATGATCTGGAGTTCTGTCTCTTTGTCCATCAAATCCGCCTTTAAGTTCTCCATCTCCTCCTTTAGTTGCTTCAGCTCAGCTTCAACATCTGTCTCCTTCTGGTTCTTCATCAGTTTCAGGTATATGTTATCTTTCTCCTCTGACATAAACTGTAATGCTGTTTCCTTATCCATCAACCTTGCCTTTAGCTTGTCTATCTCGGATTTAGCAATCTTTAGTTCAGACTGGAGTTCAGCTTGTATCCGTAATCGAGAAGAAGCCTCTACATTCCCCTCTTGATCTTTTCTGTCAGAAGCTTCTAAAGCCGCTCTCAGTCGCTCTACCTCACATCTTAAGGAACATACTTCCTCCTTCCTCTCATAGTCTTTAAACAAGGTTTCGTGGTCTTCCAAAGCCTCCGGGCTGGACTGGAGTTTAGTCACAAGAGCTTCAAGCAATACCATCCTTGATTTTGATTGTTCAAGCTCTACAGCCATCTTCTTATAACTTTCAACTGCTTTTGTGCCATCTGACTTCAGTTCTTCTACTGCCTTTTTAGCATTCTCCAGTTGCCTAAGAGTTTCAGTGGCTAAAGCCTCCGTTTCAGCTTCTGACACCTCACAGTCCTTAAGCTGGTTCCTAAAATTCTCAACGAGAAAAAGTGTGTCCATTAAGTTCCCTCTCAAAAGGTGAATCTCTGAGTTACGCAGCTCAGCTTGTTTCACATGACCAGCTTCAGAAGAAGCTACCATCTCAATCTGAAGCTTGAGTTGTCTGATCTCCTGAACAACAAGAGCCAATCCTGCACTTTCATCAGCGGTAGCACCAGACTCCAAATCACATTTCTGAGATACACTTCGATGATTCTGAGTCTCTTGGAGCTTAGAGGAAACTTCTTCTAGCTGTTTCCTGGACTCTTCTGCTTCTTGCTCTGCTTGCCTCTTTGATGTCTCAGACACTGTAACTTGATCTTTTGCCTTCTTCAGCTCCTCTTGAAGCTGTGAGACTAGCAACTCAAGCTCCGTTATTCTGCTCGGCCTCTTCTTCTGTTAGCAAAACAAACATGGCAGTGTTTACGGCAATCTCTAGGAGAGAAAAGAAACATATAATTGAATGAACTCAACTACTCCAAATTAAATGTTCTACCTAATTTTATATCCCATTGGCCTCAAAATTAAATGTATGCTATCTTTTTCCTCTATCAAATTCAATACAGAAACATTTTATGATGGAACGGCTTATCTTTGATCATGCAAATAAAATAGATTTTATGAAATCTAGAATGTACCAACAAACTTACATTCAAGACCCTTAGAATGAGTCTGAAACAAGCTTAGTACAAGAGGATCATACCTCAGAGACAGGACTTCGTGGAGACCTACGCTCCAGAACTTTTGGACTTTTGTCCTTTGGTGTTTTGTTCTTAGCTGAGATAGAAGCTGAAGAAGAGTCATGCTCTAGCACTCCAAGCTTTAGTGGCCGAGCAGCTCGAGGAGACACTCTCTTAGGAACATCTGGAGATCCGTTACTGCACCAAAACACACACACAAATAAAAAACAAAAAGATAACAAATTAAAAACCAAGAAGATTTCACACTCCAGAGCTGCAAGCACATGTGCTAGAGCATGGAAACATTTATCAATAATAGTAAGAGATCATTAAAGGTCATAACTTGTTGGCTAGATTGATTTCTTGTTCAATATTATGATCGGGTTTGATTAAACAGAAGCAATAAGTATTGAGGACCACAAGAATGCAACCTTTAAGATTCATTCTTCAAAAAAACTCCAACAAGGGGAGAAGAATCAACCATAAATGCAAAGAAACTATAGAAAGACAAACCAAGGTTTACCTTGCCTTTTGGGTCTGCATACTGTAATATTATCCCTCCAATGCACAAGATGAATATCTTTTGGTTTACTGAAAAGATGTATCCAGCCTCTTCTTTGCTTCTCCAAAATAGAGCCTGTCCAAACAAATATTGTAGAGAGCTCATAAATATCTAATGCAGAAAGTCTGGAGACTTGTTTAACAGTCAATGGCAGAGAAAACATGATATGAGTTATTATTAAGAAAAGAGAAAAAAAAAATTTGCGCCTGTAATCAAATCCATTATCAGAAATGAACATCTTAAGAAACACAATATTTTCTTTTACTAATGTCTTATGTTGGCATATAGATTCGTTGGACTGTGTTGGCTTCTTTCTTGCTTAAGACTATTCTACTTAACTGAATTTGCTCACTCATAACTCTAGAACACCACAAAAAAAAAATCATGAGTCTTTAATATTTCACTCAAAGGAAAGGAGAATACTACAGTTGAGTCAATATTTTAAAGTGAGAGAGAAATACAATCAGAGTCACAATCTCAGGTGAACTAAAAGCATATTGCCAAAAGATGATTTTCAAAGACTGCATAACTGAGCTTTCGTTCTGGAGTTACCCAAATAAACCCAAACAAAATAAAGAAAGACCAACTCAGATCTTGACATTGCAACCATTGATGTTAATAACTACACACGTTTTTTGACTATAAAGTGATAAAAAAAGGAACTCTCTTGACTATGTAATGTTCACAACCTATCATCAAGAAGGTTGGTAACCAAGGGTCCTACACACAGCTACACAAGCAGCATAATGTGATAGATTACATTTTTATGTCCCTACCAGATTCTCACTCCTAAATGAAACACAAGAGGGCTAAACTGTAAATTTTGCGGGTCAAGTTCCACTATCTCCTCCATTATTGCCGTGAAGGGAGGAGACTTAGACGTTGAATAGCTACTATCATGAATCATAACTAGTTTAAAGATGCATAAAGCAAAATTATTATAAATTAAATAGATATAATACCCACTCAAAGACAAGACAAGAGAAGCAGAAGATAAAATATATTTGGATTCCTGGATAAACTTTTTACATGAAAAGGAGAATCTAATTTGTAAAAGCACTTGAGTGAAGCAAGCAATCATCAGGTTGAATAAAGTAAAGCATTAGCAAACAATCACAGTGCAGCATAGAAATAGCTTTAGACATTTAACCTTAAATCTTACAAAAAACAAAGAAAGAAGAGTTCCTTTTTTAATGAGACCACCAGTTATGAAGAACTGTAATACACATTCATCTATCCCAAAATCACAAGATAACGAAAAAGTGAGTAAAAATCATAACTTTTTACTCGGAAAAGAAACTACATTTTCCAGAAAGCAAGTGTATTTAAAGAGTTTCATGAAAACTTCATTACCAGAACCAAACTCAGAGAAACAAAAAGGAGTGAGCATCTTACACTGCTTGAAGTAAAGATTCTGTTTTTATCAAAGGAAAATGTGAGAAACCAAATGGGTAGAGAGACTTGAGAAGCAGAGTTTGCTTTTTTTTTTTTTAGTTTGCGGAGTCCAAGAGTAAGTAGTGGAGATGTGAGAGAGATAATAGGCTTTGGGCAGTGAGTAGTCTGAGAAAAAAAGAAAGAGAAGGGAACAAAAAGATTATTCCAAAACGCACCAAGACAAAGCGTACTCCTTTGTCGTTTTGATAGTGTTTGATTTTTTGAATTTTGATTTCCCGTTTGTAGAAACATTTTCCAAGTCTAGAACCCGGGAGTCATTATGATTAAGTTATATTATATAGTTTTGTATCTTAATCACTCGTATTTATCTAAGGAGTATTTTAAATAAAAAAATGGACAGAAACAGTGGAATCTACTTGCTTAAATGGGCCATAAGTTTTAAATAAAAAAATGGGCCATAAGTTAGGTCAATCGTATTCTCGGCATGCCCACTCAATTTACCAAAATAAAAATTTGCAGTGATATTTATTAAAACTTAACTTTTTTGATCAACATTTATTACTAAAAATTTGCATATAATAAGATTTTAGGGTTCGAATGGTAAAAGCAGTTCAAGCATTGCAGATCAAGAAGATCATGCAGATCAAGTGCAGATCAAGCGGATCATGCAGGAGAAAGGCAGATCAAACAGTTTAGTACAGCTTAGACTAATAAAACCAATTTAAAATAAAATAAGTTATATATATATAATATAATAAAAATATATTATATATAAATATGATATATAAAATAAGAAATATTGCACTAGAGTCATGTTAATGTAATTTTAAAATTAAAATTTTAAAATTACATTAGCAATTAACGAAATACATATGTATTGCTATATATGTATTGTATTATATAATGTATTTTCTTTTTTTTTTAAATTTAAAAAAATTATTATATAACGATTTTTTTAAAACATTAGCAATTATAATAACGTGGCTTTAATGCAATATTTATTACTATATATGTATTATATTATATAATGTATTTTGATTTTTTATTGTAATTATTATTGTTTAGATAGATAATCTATTTTTATTTGAATTGTTTTTACCATTCTAACTATAATAAATTATTTGATCTGCTTGATCTGCTTTTCTCAAACATGATCTGCACTTGATCCGCTTGATTTGTATAGTGGACAAGAACTGCATGCAGATCTCCTGGTTTTTTCACAAAAAACCAGAAAATATTGAACTGCATGCAGATCTCCCACGAACTGCTTTTGAAAAGCAGAAAAACGTGAATGGTTATTTTATTGCGAGAGAACTGCATGTGCGGGAGAACTGCCTTTGTTCTGCCCCTCCATTCATAACCTTAATATAAGGCGTGCTTGTAACGCCCGGAAATTGAGAAGGGGTGAGGTGACTGATGATAGTATTTGGTCGGTCGAGGAAAACTTTTTCAAAGCTTTGAACATAACTAAAAAAAGCTATAAAGCATCAATTTTTATCGTTAAGTGCATTTTAGAACACAGAGGGCCCAACTTAATAATACTATGAAATATCTGTTTTTTTTTTCCTGGCCGTTACTACATTCACATAACCTAATGAATATTTTAGCTAAAGGTTAAACCTTTTATGCAAAAAACAAAAAAAAATTCTAAGAGCATGCTCATGGGTAAAGTACTTCAGTATGGAGTTCTCCAGAAAAATATTCATAGTACTATGGAGTTCTCCAGAAAAATATTCATTTTTATTATAATTAAGATATTGATTTATGTTAAAATATTTTTATGAGTTGAAGTATCTAGACAAATCTCTTAGATAGCTTTTTTTGAAGCTTTTATCATAAAAATATATCTCAAAAAAACAATAATCCTTTTTATTATTTTTAAAAGTAATATTTTTTAATATTTTTTTTATATTTTAAGCTTCATCTCCAAAAATTCACCCCATAACTCTAAACCCTCAATCTAGATTAGTTAACTCAAGAGTATAAATATATATTTACATTATTTATAAAAGTTATTTTGATCATTTTTTTCTTTAAAAATTATTTTGATGACAACATTTTTTTTATGTTTATCTTAAAGTATTCTTCTATCTTAAAACCCTTTTAATAGTATTTGAAAAGATTTATTTGAAAATTATGGGTTTTCTTTACTAATTTTATTTCATTTTTTCTTTAATTTTAGATATGTAAGGAGTATTTTTCACCGGAGATTCTTTAATGAGTTGATTAGGAGTTGTTGATCTCTGTGTTTCATAAATTCGTTTGTGAATACAGTATACACTAATCACGTGTATATATAAACAAAAACATACAATCTAACCGTCACTTACCACGTGTCGTAGTCAAACAACATGCTCACGTATAGTTTCATGTAAGTCACACTTCATCACCACCTCTTCCTCACCGCTATTGCATCAACAACACACAAAGACTCTCACAAGAAAACATAGAAACACCATGAGAACGAGTAACAATCTTATAGGTCTTGTAAACTTCATCACCTTCCTCCTCTCCATCCCCATCCTCGGCGGTGGAATATGGCTTAGCAACCGAGCTAACACCACTGACTGCATGAGATTCCTCCAGTGGCCACTCATCGTCATCGGTATCTCCATCATGGTAGTCTCCTTAGCAGGCTTCGCCGGAGCTTGTTACCGTAACAAGTTCCTCATGTGGCTTTACCTCTTCGTCATGTTCTTTGTTATAGCTGCTCTCATAGGTTTCATAATCTTTGCTTATGCTGTCACTGACAAAGGCTCAGGCCGGTTTGTGATGAACCGGAGGTATCTTGATTACTATCTTGGTGATTATTCGGGTTGGTTAAAGGATAGGGTCACGGATGATGGATACTGGGCGCAAATACGGTCGTGTGTTAGAGATTCTGGAGTTTGTAAGAAGATGGGAAGACGTTTACATGGTGTTCCTGAAACTCCACTCATGTTTAACTTCAGAAGGCTTAGTCCTATTGAGGTAACAATATATTTTGAAACTTTAGTATATGATTTTTTTTAATATATCTGGATATTCAAACTCTTAACTTGTTTCTTTATCATTTGTTTGTTTGTTAGTTTAGAAAAACACTTCTTAAACGCTAACTGAAAGCCTGAAACATAGTTTGTGTAGCCAAAAAAGTTGTTAACCACCAAGTTCGGGATGGATTGGTGTTGTAAGTTTTAATTTATTATTGACTTTCAATATACATAAAGTTGTTTTAGCATGTAAGAGGCCATGAGTAGATTTGTCTGGCTCCTAAATTATGTGTCTTGGCTTTTTTACTTTAGTTCATAAACTTTATTCGTATCATATTCTGACCTATAATCATTACTATATTGAAAGTTATAATCACCATGCAGAACCTAGTAGCCACCAAGTAGTATTATATGAAAAACAGAAAGATTGTGTATATTTTGTCGAGTCTAGAATTCTCTGGTTTGGTTAGATATCTTACCCATGCAAAGCTTTTTTCATGGGTGTGTGATACTTCTGGTACTTGAGATACAATGTTTCCCCTTCTAGTCTACTGCGAACCAAACCTTGATTATATGATACATATTTGTCTCAAATCTGCAGTCCGGATGCTGCAAGCCACCAACAGAATGTGGATATACGTACGTGAACGAAACAGTGTGGATTCCAGGAGGAGATATGATTGGACCGAACCCAGACTGTATGTTATGGAACAATGACCAGAGACTACTGTGTTACCAATGTAGCTCTTGCAAAGCTGGTGTTCTTGGTAGCTTAAAACAGAGTTGGAGAAAAGTATCAGTGATCAATATTGTGGTTTTGATCATTCTTGTTATCTTCTATGTGATCGCGTATGCTGCTTACCGTAATGTTAAGAGAATGGATAATGACGAACCGGCCGGTGAGGCCAGGATGACCAAATCTCATCCTAGTCATTTTGAGATTTGATGACTAGGAAAAAACAAAATGTCGATCACTGATACTAAATGCAACTCACAAAACCATTACTCTATCATGGGCTATGTTGTTGTAATTATGTTACTTTGAGCTTTTTAAAAGCTCTATGTGTTTCTGTTTATGGAAATGTATGAATATGTTGATGATTATGATCACTATCTTGGTTGTTTTGTAGATTATGCGAGTTGTAACTACTGCTGCTAATGAGATTTATCATTTTATAAGTGTTTAATGACTCGTTTTCATATGTATGAACCAAGTCAATAAAAAAGAACACGAGATACCTAAAATGAAAAGGGTATGAGATTTGTAACTGTAGAAGACATATGTTATGCATCTCACTATCTCCACGTAAACTGAAACAAAATTACTTAAGAGATTGATGTGAAAATCAAAACTAGTACTCAACTAACGGGAACCGGTTCTTCATGGGGTTGTCAAATTACTCACATTGGTAGCTTTTGGTTTTGGATTTGTGGTCTCATCTTCACGACTGAGTTCTGGGCTCCATCTACTTATCGTTTGCTCTTCCACTCTGTAGTTCTCCAAACACATAGGTCGATTCAAATCCTCTCTGTTAGAGTTACCACTGACATGAAGAGTTAACAACGTTTTCGCAACACTTCCGCTTAACCGAACAGCACAATGGATATCTGACCAAACTCTTAACCGATCACGGTCACCAGACTGAACCAAAACAGAGTATTCAGAGTGGACAAGAGATGGATGGTGACGGTACGCCACGAAATCCACACCGTACTGCAACCCTGATCTCAAAACCCAGTTCTTGGATCGTAAATGTGAATAAGCTTTGAAAAATACAGGAAAGTTCGGTCTTTTTGATCTCATGTACATCCATGTCTCCACTTCGTTCTCCAAGCAACGGCCCTGAAGGTTGAGTTTGATGCATTTGAGGTTGTAGAGCAAGTAGAAAGCTTCTTCAAAGGATAACTGGATCCATTTCTTGACTTTCTCAGCGGATAGGACGAGTCTGCCGAAACAACAGCGGTCGAGTAGCTCAGCTTGCTCTGGCTCAACGGCTAGAAGCACGTTGCAGCTGGAGAGGGAACCTGATGATTCTGTTTTGGCTAGAGAGAGCTGGAGGTCTGAGACTGATTTTGAAATAGGTTCTGCAAGAGCTTTTGCTTCTGCACCTTTCCATTTCCATCTTGGCGCCATGGAACTAAGCTGCATAAAGCACTAAAGATCAAACCTTTTGAGCATAAAAAATACAAATAGAGAAAACCCATGAAACATAATGTTCATGGTTCTACTTAGTTTTGTTATAAAAAAACGAAGATTTTTTCTTTTTCATTATCACCGAGTATTTTGTTAAGTTTTGCTTCCACTATCTGACTAGTTCAAGAGCTATCTATACTAGCAGCGAGACATACACATACACACCATTGCGTACCCTGGAGCAGATAAACCGAAGACACGTTCTCAAGAAAATACAATCATACTTCTCATATAAAAGTTTTCAGATTTGTACACAAAATAAATTCTTCTCTCACGCATTTTGTCGAACAGTTTCAGCTCACTAATTTTCTTTTCTTAGAAGATCCACAGAAACCATGAGTTACCTGAACGGTCGTGTCTGATGTCTATGTAAGTGCTCTATCAATCCGCCGCGATAACGTTCGAAGGGGCCGAAGAATTGACCTAAGATCGACGCCGGAAAAAGACCGAACTTACTTGTCTTAAGAAACAAACACGAATCACTGTTATACCCTTTTGACTAAAAGTCAACCAATAAACGTCTCACGTGTAAATAAATATCTTGCACTCACACGTGAATGACTAACTTGCGCTCTCTTATAGTATACATGTTGAATAATAGGCCGATGTAGTATATATATATTATATATATATTTAGAAACATACTATATAGTTTGATTGTCCACACACACACGTGCGTGACTAACTTGCGCTCTGTTGTACTATACATATTTTGAAAATGCCTATGTAAAGAGCGAAGAAACCACTCGTCTCTAACACGACACAAACCTAGGCAAGTTATGGAACGTGGTGACTCGAATTCCGACAACGCTCGCCGCGTGCAGACAGAGGAGGCTGTTACAGCGTCTCTCTCTTCCCAATCTATTACTCCTCAGCAGCAACCGAGTGCGCACACATCTGGTGTCTCTCCCGCCGTGGAAAACGGCCGGTACACTTCGGCGCCTAGAGGGGTTTCGAAGAATGCGCGTCGCAGAAACTCCAGAGGAAAAGGGAAAGCCCACGTGGCAGTCACTGGTGAGCGAAACCCTAACGGTAAAGTCGGTAACTTTCGAAATGAGTACGTGTATGTTCCTAAGAGACCTTCTCCGTCGGTTGTTACTACGGCGAAATCAGTCGGTGAGGGTAGTTCGACGGTTAATGCCGTTACGGGAAAGTTTAGCGGAGATGTGTTGTATAGACTTTACTTTAAGGGTTTGGTGAGGGAAGAGAGTGTGACTGGGAAGGGGAAGGGGAAGACGGCTGACGTGGCGGCTGGATTTGGGGTTGCGATTTGCGACCAGAGGGATACTCTGTTGTTTAAGTTAAAGGGTGAACTGCTTGGTCGTGACACGAACCGTCAAGGAGCGGAAGTTAAGGCGTTGACACGAGGGTTAACTGAAGCTTCGAAGCTGGGGATCAAACATGTTGTTATGTTCTGCGATTCTTATCCCATTTTCCAATACGTAAGTGTCATGTATACGCTTCACTCTGACTTGCTTTTCATGTTACTATTATTTTTCATGTGTAGAAAGGTATGTTCTTTAAATAAAAAGAACCTTCACTAGCTATTAGACTATATACTGTGATTGTAGTTCACTCTTACTTGCTCTTTTGTTGTTCTTGCTGTTGTTGAATCCGTATAGAAAGGTGTGTTCTTTTTGTTGGTCCAAGTTTCCTCTGTTCTGTAATAAAAATATGTAGGTAAGTGTGTTTTTTTCTCTGTTTGGGGTTTCATCTTGTAACTGTTATGACTAGAGAAAAATAATAGTAACAAAAGTTTTGAAAAAAGAGTTGCAAAGACTACTCTTTCATTATAATTGTTATTTCTCTTTGGTTTGAAATTTAAAGAACCTTTACTAGCTATTAGACTATGGACTGTGACTTTCTATGGTCATTGCGCAGTGGTTTTAGATTTCCAATGAGTTATGACTTAATGTATTTTTATTTCAATGCAGGTTAGGGGGAATTGGGTTTAAGCAAAAAAAGATTTCCATGCTAATGGATGATCTACAACGGATCAGGCAACAGTTCTCGTCTAGTAAGCCTGTTCTGGTACCTGGAAACGAAGTTAAATTTGCTTCTAAACTCGCCAGGGAATCAATACTTTCTCAAGCCAACCCTCGTGGAGTTTCTCGCCAAGCAAAAGTAGTTTGGAAAGAGGAGTGTCTCATCTGTTACAACGATATCGATCTTGAGCGCATGTTTTCCGTCGGTAAATGCCGTCACCGCTTTTGCTTTCACTGTGTGAAGCAACATGTAGAGGTGAAGCTCCTTCTCGGAACGGTTCCAAACTGTCCTCATGATGGATGCAAGTCTGAGATGGTTATGGATGCATGTCGCAAGCTTCTGACTCCAAAACTGGGTGAAATGTGGAAACAAAGGATTAAAGATAACGCGATACCTGTTATGGAGAGAGTTTACTGTCCTTACCCGAGGTGTTCGGCTTTGATGTCCAAAACCAAGATAACTGAATCTGCCAAGAGCTTGCTGTCTGTCTACCCAAAATCTGGAGTCAGGAGATGTGTTGAATGTCGTGGGCTCTTCTGTGTGGATTGTAATGTCCCGTGGCATGGGAAGGTGTCATGCACTGAATACAAGAATCTGCATCCTAATCCTCCTGCTGATGATGTGAAGCCAAACTCTCTTGCAAATAATAAAACGTGGCGCCAATGTGACAAGTGCCTACACATTATTGAACTTACACAAGGGTGCAATCACATAACTTGCAGGTATCTCTTTATCTACTACTTGATCATCCTATGAACCGTATGAAATTAGATACATAAATCTAAACTACATGAGATGCATATTAATGTCGTATCCCATTTGGTATTGTCGTTAGATGTGGGTATGAGTGTTGCTACAACTGTGGAGAAGAATGGAACAAGGAAACGGGGACTTGTGCTAAACACTGTCCGACCTTGGACGAAGATCCAGCGCATGTCTATGCGGGGATTAACAAGTATTATGATGACAATGATGAAGATTATGATGAAGACTACGACGAGGATGATGAAGATTTTGATTACGGCTTTGGTGACTTCCCCTTTGGTTTTGGGCAGAATATGAATGATGCTAATTTTGAAGAGTCATTTGATCCTTTCTCCGAACTGCCACATGGTAATGTGCCCTTCAAAATCTCTTTAAAACCTCTCAGTAAATTCTATACTGAATGAAAAATTCATGTAGGTGTGCCACGTTCCCACCAGATGCTGGCTTACAAGGCTCTTCACGACATGCTTAACCCGGGTGAGGAGTTTGCAAGTGAGGACTGCCCATACTTTGGAAAGTATGGAAAGTACGCTACCTTTTATGACTCGGACGGCTATGAATACGACGACTACACCAACCCTTTCCATCCTGATTACGACTGAGAGGCTCGCTCTGGAACCAAGCTGCTTGTTCTCTTTTCGCATTTTCTTTCCTAAGTCCAAACTCCTTTGCTACATGATGCTCTTTCTGTCTTTAAATCTCTTTTGGTTTGAAGCTCATGTTTCTGTGACTTGTTCCGTTTGAGTTTGGTTGATTCAGAACTTGTAGCAACTTTGGATTTTAAAATAGGCCTTTGTTTTGCGCCCTCGTGATTGGTGCATTTTCTTTTCAAATGCTTGACCATTTTTCAATTGTGGACAGCATTGTTTGCTGATTTTGTTACTTAAAAATGTTATGAATTGGATCATATAGTCACTTTTGCATGCCTACTGTTGGAAATAGCTAAGAAACATTAGGAAAGATGGTAGAAATTACTGTTGAATGTATGGATATGGTGTTCTTGATTGGTAATAGTGGGATTGAATTAGTCAATGAAGTTGACCTTGACTTGTATATAACTTATCCACCTCATATTATTCTACATTATCTTAACGTCGGTGATTATCTCTCGTCTCATATTTATAAGGCAAACGTTATCAGTCAACTTGAAAGTTCTAATGATTTGACTTTGAAGTTACTTCCAAATCCGTTTTAACTTAAAGAGAAATTTGTTTTTGCATCTTCACCGCCACTCATACTTTTCATTTACATACGTACAAAAGAACTCATCAGGTCACACTTCCTCTACACCTCTACTTCTCTTTTTGAAATTCATTTTTGCTGTCTTGACTAGGACATGTGTTCGAAAGTCTTACTAAGAGAAACGTAATACACCATACAGATTCTTCCCAAGCAAGTCGTAAGTTGACTCTTATGTCATATTCAATGGGTCTACACTACAGCCAGAGAGTAAGAGATACTACTACTTGTTAACCATTGGACTAGAGGAAGACAATAATTAAAAAAGAAAAGATAACTCTCTCAGTTTCATTACCAATGACTCGAGGATTGGTTCTTGGAGTCATATGGATGATATATTGTGTTTCCTCATCATTTCAACAAGAACCACCGTTTGTCTTCAACGGCTTCGACCAAGGCGATCATCGTCTTCATCTTGAAGGCAGTGCAACAATCCTCCCAAGAAACCATGTCCTGCAGCTAACAAATGCAACGAAGACTCAAATAGGACGTGCTTTCTTCGAGCACCCGATTGACTTCAAACCATCAGAACCAGTCTCGTTCTCTACACATTTTGTGTGTGCGCTGTGCCCTGCAGGTGATCCTAGTGGCCATGGCATAGCGTTCTTTGTATCTCATTCCACTGAGTTCATAGGCGCGGAACCAACTCGTTTCTTTGGACTTTTCAACTCCAATGGATCTGCTTCCACACGTGTGTTGGCTGTTGAGCTTGATATATCTATAGCTCCAGATGTGAACGACATCAGTGATAATCATGTTGGGATTGATGTGAACAGCGCAAAGTCTAACGTATCAGCCAATGCTTCTTATTTTTCAGACAAAGAAGGTAGAAACATAGAGATGAAACTACTGAGTGGGGATCCTATTCAGGTTTGGGTGGATTATGAAGGAACAACACTTAACGTTACATTGGCACCTCTTGAAACCCCGAAACCAAGCAGACCTCTTGTCTCATCAACATCCATCAATCTTACAGAGATTGTGCAAGGTAGAAGAATGTTTGTCGGGTTTTCTGGTTCAACCGGGTCAAGCATGAGCTACCAGTACATACTCGGGTGGAGTTTTAGCAAAAGTATGGCGTCGCTGCAGAGCATTGACATCTCAAAACTTCCCAACGTTCCTCATCCCAAAACTAAAAAGAAGGCTCCATCATTGGCCCTGGATGCTCTGCTTAGTTTAATAGCTTTCTTAGTTTTGGGGCTCCTTATTGGAGTTTATATGTATAGGAGAAACTTGTACGGTGAAGTAAGAGAGGAATGGGAAAAGGAGTATGGTCCACTCAGGTACTCCTACAAATCTCTATACAAAGCAACCAAAGGGTTCAGTAAGAATGAGTTTCTTGGGAGAGGAGGTTTCGGTGAAGTCTACAAAGGAACACTCTCTCGGAGCAGAGAAGTGGCTGTGAAGAGAGTGTCACATGAAGCTGAGGAAGGTACGAAGCAATTTGTGGCTGAGATTGTGTGCATGAGGAGTTTAAAACACCGGAGCTTGGTTCCACTTCTTGGGTATTGCAGGAGGAAACGTGAGTTACTGCTGGTCTCTGAGTACATGCCAAATGGTAGTCTTGACCATTACTTGTTTGATCATAGTAGGACCTCTCTTCCCTGGTGGAGAAGACTTTCAATTCTCAAAGACATTGCATCAGCTCTTAGTTACTTACATACAGAAGCTGACCAAGTTGTTATACACAGAGATATTAAAGCTGCTAACGTTATGTTGGACGCAGAGTTCAATGGAAGGTTGGGAGATTTTGGTATGTCCAAGTTATATGACAGAGGGGCTGATCCAACCACAACGGCTGCAGTGGGAACTGTTGGTTACATGGCACCTGAGCTTATAACAATGGGACCATCCACCGGAACTGATGTATATGCGTTTGGTGTTTTCTTGCTTGAAGTAGTTTGTGGGAGAAGGCCTGTGGAATCTAGCTTGTCTGCTGAAAAACGTTTTATGATCACATGGGTTTGTGATTGTTGGAGAAGGTCTTCTTTGGTTGATGCTAAAGACCCAAGGTTGACAGAGTTCTCATTTCAAGAAGTGGAGAGGGTTCTGAAACTTGGTTTGCTATGTGCAAACCTTTCTCCAGAGGCAAGGCCGACCATGGAACAAGTTGTGCAATATGTAAACGGAAACATAGCCTTGCCGGAGTTTTGGCCACATTCTCCAGGAATTGGAATTCTCACTCCAATGGCGTTTTCACCAGGGAGACTAACGATCCCTTCACTATCATTGTCATCCTCCTCCAACAACTCTATGTTTGTTACTCACTCAGTCCTTTATGGGAGTGGACGATGAAAGTTTTTTAACAAACTTTCCTCTTCTTTGGTTCTTTGGTCACATTCTCCAGCAAGCTTGGCTGGTAAAAGGATAAAAAAACGAATGGTCTGTTGTGTAAAATTTTGCTATTACTTTGCTAGATATTTGTAAAGAAAGTTGTTGCACTCCTTATTCAAGGCATAAGCCAGTTACAGATTAAAACAGTCAAAACATCATAGATCTTCAAACAACTCTGTTGCATTACAATGGCTCAAGGATTGGATTGGATCTGGACATTGATCTTCTTTATTCTTCTGTTTCGCTTGTCAAGTCAACAAGAAACTGGTTTATCTTCGATGATTTTCACGAGGGGAGTCTTCATGTTGATGGGTTGCTCAAATCTTTCCCGGTGGACTATTGCAGCTGACCAACACTTCAGAGCAGAAGATGAGTCATGCTTTCTTCAGACAGCCCTTTGAGTTCAATACATCTCAATCTCTCTCTCTTTCTCAACGCATTTTGTGTGTACAATGGTACATGCCTAATGTTTAAGTCTTGACCAGTTCTTGTTTCATAACCAAGAACCATCTCTTCCATGGTCCCCAAAAGGCTTGGTATTCTGAAAGGCTATAGCATCAGATCCTTGTTACTTGCAAACAGGAGCAACACAGGTTGTTCTATACACAGAGACATATCAAAGCTTCTAAGTTGTAATGTAATGTCGTCCAATACCTTGAAGATCTGACATGTAACAAGTTGTCCAACTTTAAAATTTGCAGAGGAAAAATAATTATATTCGAAACAAATTAATTACATAATTAGTCCCTATTAAGTTTCAAATTTACAAATGTTAAACCTTGTTTTTGGTTTTGCGTTCTGGGGACAATAGACGGGAGCTATCTAAAATCTCAGATTCCTTACGTCGTTCCAAAGCCTCTCAACGGCAAATGTCTCTGTTCGTCGTCTCTCTCAGGGATGAATACACATTAGCTGTTATTCTTCGCCGGGCTAGAGACGTCCGGTGACCGGAAAAAGAAGCATTCACACCCTCATCTGCTTCGTATTGATGATAAAGCATGGATTTTGGAATTGTACAGGTCTTGCGTAGCTGATCTACATTTTGGGGATGCAAAAGGGTCACACTTTGTTCAAGATGTTTGCTTCTAAGTATCTCATGTGTTCATGTATGTTGATGAAACAGAGTTCTTTGTGCTTTTCAACATCTCGGCACAGTGCTTCTTACTTTGCCTGGTTATCATGAAAAAATATAATATATGTGGAGGTAACAGAGGGATGATTGAAGCTTCTTCCTGGTGGTAAAGACTTTTCATTCTTGTTGATATTGCTTCAGCACAGAGGAGCTTACCAAGTTGTTTCAAGGCTTTTGGATGTTATGTTAGATGCTGAGGTAAAAGGAAGTTCTGTTATGGTTAGGCTTTACCACCTCAGGCAGCTCTGTGGAAACTTGAGACCAAGAGCTTGCAACAATTGGCAGCTTTCTGAGCAACCTACATGTATGCTTTGGTGCCTTCTTTTGTGTTTGAAGTAACCTCTTGGGAAGAGACATGATACCGAGTTTGACAGTTGAATTGTCAGCTGAGGAAGTCGGGATGTCTCTGAAACTAAGTTCCCCTGCACACCAGAAGGTCCAGAACTAAGAGTCTCCATGGTTGAAGTAGTACAATATCTTGCTATTCTGGATCACTTCCTATTCCATGCTGACTATTGGTTTCTTTTTCGTTAGCAGTTATCCAGAAAATGTTTAAAGCTACACAAGATGCAGGTTCTGACCACTAATCTCTTACATGATATTCACTTATACATTAATGCAGTGTCGCCAATAAACCGTTTGCAAAGTTTCTTAGTAGATAATCTTATATATATATTAGACCTCTGTGGAATATAGTTAGTGTAAAAGAACTAACTGTTTTAATCCAGTCTTATATTTCTCTTAGTGTGGCTACTAGTACTACTGTGATATAACCAAACAATGAAAGAAGACATGCAATTCCAAATGTAATTTGTGGATTCTTAGTAGCAGAAGAGAGGTTGATTTGATTTGTTCTCAATATGAGGATGTATTCTCTTGCACCTGTAGGGCTAAATTTGGGAATCCTAAAGATTAGGTTGGCAAGGTAGGACCTAACTCTAGTGTCTACTTTGTCTCAGTTGTGACATCCATCATTTAAAGAACATTCCTAGTTGTCATGATTATGCCACGCTTTCCTAGACTTCTTAACTTAGGCCTGGCTCATAATTGAATTAAAATATCACTACACAACATGGCTTTTTTTCTATTCTGCGTCTGAAAGGTCAAGGACATGTTTAAGATATGGTGTTTTTAATAGTTTATTTTGTCTGCTTCCTTAGATGATAGCTTCAAGTAAAAGACTAGAAGTAGGAGACAAATCCAATGAAAGTTGGTGCACGATCTATCCATATACACATATTGTTCAATTTATAAATGTTTTTTAGACGCATTATATTATTTTGTTTCAGGGTACCCCATGTAGCCGTTGCGTTGTCTATTTGGATTGAAGTTGATATCATATCAGTTAAAAATATTGTCTCAAATAGAAAATTATGAAAACCACAATTAAGCTTTATTTCTTGATTATTTTAACATCATCGTGTTAATGGAGGACAGTTTGTAAAGCCAAAAAAATTTGTGATTCCTTTGGTTAAATAATACTAGAAAGTTAAATAGGCTTGTATCACTGAAAAAGAAGCTTACATCCTTTTTGGTTCACTTTTTTCTCCAGCTTGCAAGGTTATGAGATGCATCGCTATCTACACATCAGATCCAGACTCTCTGATTCATCTTCTGCGATGGCTCGAGGGTTGCTTCAGATCCTGATAATCACTTCTCTTCATCTGATATCTCTATCAAGTCAACAAGAGACAAGGTTTGTCTATGAAAACTTCACCTCCCAAGAAACTCTTTATCTTGATGCTTCTGCAAAAGTACTTCCCAGTGGATTATTGCAGCTGACAAACAATTCAGCGGATCAAATTGGTCGGGCTTTCTACAAGAAACCAATACAGTTCAGTTCCTTCTCAACACATTTCGTGTGTGCTCTGGTGGAAAAGCCAGGTGTTGAAGGCGGCCATGGTCTTACCTTTTTAGTCTCTCCTTCTCTGGATTTCTCGCACGCACAAGCAACAAGATACTTGGGGGCTTTCAACGTATCAGCGAATGGATCTCAGGCTCTTGCTGTTGAGCTTGACACTATTTGGAACCCAGAGTTTAATGATATCAAAGTCGGTGGCGGCCACGTGGGTATTGATGTGAACAATCCTATATCTATCGCAGTAGCTCCAGCATCTTACTATTCCGACACGAAAGGGAAAAACGAAAGCATAAACCTCTTGTCCGGAAACCCTATACAGGTGTGGGTGGATTATGAAGGCTCTATGCTCAATGTCTCGTTGGCACCTATTGAAGTCAAGAAGCCAAGTCGTCCTCTTTTGTCACAACCAATCAACCTTTCAGATATTTTTCCGAATAGATCGAAACTGTTTGTTGGATTCTCTGCAGCAACAGGGAATGCTGTGAGTGATCACTATATTCTCTGGTGGAGTTTCAGCACAAGCGGAGGATCACTGCAGAGACTTAACATCTCAAAACTTCCTCAAGTTCCTCATCCTAAACCTCTTCCTCCACCTCATCCTAGAGCTCCACTGAAGAAGCTACCTCCATGGATTATTGCCCTGGTTGTTTGTCTGGCTATTGTGGTGTTGGCTATTCTTGCAGGAGTTTATTTCCGCAGGAGGAAGAAGTTTTCAGAAGTTTCTGAAACATGGGAAAAGGAGTTTGATGCACATCGGTTCTCTTACAAGTCCTTGTACAAAGCAACAAAGGGGTTCAGCAAGGATGAGTTCCTCGGAAAAGGAGGTTTTGGTGAAGTCTATAGAGGAAATCTTCCACAAGGAAGAGAAATAGCAGTGAAGCGAGTGTCCCACAATGGTGATGAAGGTGTGAAGCAATTTGTGGCTGAAGTCGTGAGCATGAAGTGTCTGAAACACAGGAATCTTGTTCCACTTTTCGGGTATTGCAGGAGAAAGCGTGAACTTCTTCTTGTCTCAGAGTACATGCCCAACGGTAGTCTTGACGAGCATTTGTTTGATGACACGAAACCGGTTCTTTCTTGGTCAGAAAGACTTGTGGTTGTTAAGGGAATAGCGTCTGCTCTTTGGTACCTTCACACAGGTGCTGACCAAGTTGTTCTGCACCGAGATATCAAAGCTTCCAACATCATGTTGGATGAGGAGTTCAACGGTAGGTTAGGGGACTTTGGCATGGCCAGGTTTCATGAACACGGAGGCAGTGCAGCCACAACCGCAGCTGTTGGAACAGTAGGGTACATGGCACCTGAGCTAATCACAATGGGAGCTTCCACTGGAACTGATGTTTACGCCTTTGGTGTTTTCATGCTTGAAGTAACCTGTGGGAGAAGACCAGTGGAACCACAGTTGGAAGTTGAGAAACGACATATGATCAAATGGGTGTGTGAGTGCTGGAAAAAGGATTCCCTGCTTGATGCTATCGACCACAGACTGGGAGATGAATTCTCACCCGAGGAAGTGGAGATGGTTATGAAACTCGGTTTGCTATGTTCAAACATCGTGCCAGAGTCCAGACCAACGATGGAACAAGTGGTCTTGTACCTAAACAAAACCTGCCTTTGCCAGATTTCTCACCATATACTTTGGGGATAGGCACATTTGCTCCGGTTCTGGTTGATGCAACTTCCCTTGTAGTCTCATCCGCTTCATGGAGTTGGTCAGCTCCCTCTATGTCTTCTTCTTCGGCCAACCACTCACCTTTCGCTTATCAGGTAACCGATCAGCCATGGGGACAGACAATAGAGACTAAGAACTCTCTTCACTTAGGTGCAGAATCAGAGAAGCCTATGACTCAGACTCTCTCATCTGCTGTGTGACATCGCCTGCAGAAGATCTCGAGTCCAATCTTTCCAGCATCAGCAGTCAGAGGTAATCCCTGATGTACATTCATATCAGCAAACAGATCTTAGTCTCAATATTGTTTTTTTTTTCTGAACAAGATTGTTTTAATTATCTGTCTCACTTGTCCCAGTATAATCAGTTTGTCTCTTTGTAAATGTTTACCGTATACATGTTTGCTCTCTCTGTTCCTCAATATATATGCTTTGGACAGATACCAAATGACTCTTTAGAAAGCTGTTTTGATTTTCTAAGTTGGAACTGTGTGCTATGTTGTAGTAATGAATCCGAAGAATATATATTTGTATGGTTCGGGAAGAGATTGGTTGTTTTAGAAAAATATGTATGGTTATTGGAAAGCTTCTAACTGCTTAGCATTTGCATGTATTTGAGAACGTGGTAAGCACATGTGGTGTGACTATAGATGGATGTTTAATCCTTAACCAACCTGGGTACACCTCATGTAGCACTGCATAGTTTCAACTTGGGTTCATTTGTGTTATAATATTGTTTAAGTTTTTAATTAATCATCTCTTAACTTGCCATTATTGACTTGGACTTAAGTAGTCACGCATCAGTTTAAACGTGACTAATGTGTGAGAACAAAGTAATATAGGTTTCTTCTTTTGTCAACATCCATTTACAATACTATTCTGAAGCTACTATTACAACTACATGGAGTACAAAAGTATTTTCATGGAGTACAAAAGTATTTTAAGTTAGAATAGATCATCTGAAAGAAAGACACTAATATTATCCAACAAATGTAGACAAGTGTATATAATCAAATAAAATGAATTAGAAAACCAAGACCAAACAATACAAGCTAGGAGGAATAAACAAATAAAGGTGACAAGTCTGATTTAAAGTCTTCCTACCATTTTCTTTGATTTATGTATTGATTTATACAAACAAATAAACAATAATGTGATAGATGATTAATGTTTTATTAGTTTGTTTTTCGAACTTTATTGTATTAGTTATTTTGAAGATAATAATGAAACTTATTTCCTTATATATCACCTCTCTGTTCATAATACCAAGCTTTGGTTTGGTCGGCATGAACTTTCATAATGGTCTCAATATTGTTTTAATAATCTGTCTCACTTGTCCCAATATATTCAGTTTGTCTCTTTGTAAATGTTTACCGTACATGTTTGCTCTCTTTGTTACCAAACAAGGAAACGAGCTAGTTCCTCAACATGCTCCTATATATGTTTTGTTCAGATTACAAATGGTTAGAAAGCTGTCCTGGTTTTCTAAGTTGAAACTGTGTGTGTTATGTTGTAGTAATGAATCCTAAAAATAAATATTTGTAGAATTTGGTAAACAGATTGGATGTTTTAGAAAAATATGTATGGTTGCATGTATTTGAGAACGTGTTAAGCACATGCACATGTGATGTGACTATCGGATAACAGTTACACCTAGGAGAGATTATTCCTAAACTGCTAGTAATAGATTCCTGACATTCATACATGTGACAAGTTGTATATGGTTTATATTAAAAATGATGGTCGTAGGTTATGGATGGATATGTACACAAATAAACAAACCTTATGAATAAAATTATAGTTGAATTTGACAGATTTTTAATCTATTTCCAAGATGTAGACAAGAAAGATTCAGGGTTAATATGGTAAGACACAAACGTTAAAACTATATTCATCATCTATAGAACATTCGTAGTTTGTCTCGACTTTGCCAGGCTTTCCTAGCCTTGTTTTTTTGGGGAATTTTGGTCAACATATAGGCTAGCTCTAAGTTGAAGAATTAAGAGTCCAGTTAATAAGTCACATGCAATGCAAAGCTTCAACTTGAAGTCATTTTTATGTTATAGTATTGTTAAGCTTTTACTTAATGTTTATATGCTTCTTTTATTACCTTTAGGGTTATTATTATTACAATTAAAGATTTCCAGATCTGAAAATATAATACTTATGTTGTTGCCATATCACTGACTTGGATTTCATTTTAAGAGACATCTCTTAATTTGATATCTTTGACTTAACTAACTATTCACACACACATTAGTTTAAACGTGACTAATGTGTAAGAAAAAAAAAAGTAATGTAGGTTTCTTCTTTTGTCAACATTAATTTACAATACTAGTCTGAAGCTATTATTACAACTACATGGATTTTAATAGTCTCTTAGTTAGAATAGATCATGAGCAAGAAGAGATAAGTATCATCCAACAAATCTAATTAAATGTATAATCAAAGATTGTAATAGCTGTTTTTACCAGATTTATCTTTTAAAATAAAATGAAATGCAAACCAAGATCAAACACTACAAAACAGAAGGAATAAGCAAACAAATAAACAAGAACGTGCCAGGTTACCATTTTATTTGATTTATGCATTGATTTATACAAACAAGTAAACAAAAATGTGCCAGATGATAAAATATTCTTTTGGTTTTTTGGTACATTATTCTATTAGTTATTTTGCAGAGAATAATGAACTTAAGTTCTTATATGTCACCTCTCTTTTCATATACCATCCTTGGTTTGGTCGGCATGAACTTTATACTTTTAATATGATAGACTGGCTTCATTCTCCAAATCATGTGTCTAATGTCATTTGAGTTAGACATTGTAGAACCAGACAAGAGACCATACAATTATTATATGAACAACAAGCATAAAACAAAGGTTGAAGGTAACTGTCATGGTTACATTTCATTTGGTAAATTTCAACTCAGAAGATGTCCATATGAAATACATTTCCTAAAGATAATTGGCCTTGAATTCTTGTCTTGAAGAAGTTTTTATCTGTAATTGAATCATATAAACCAATCCATACTTCTCTTTGATTCATCAGCAATGGCTACTCAAGGACTGCATCTGATCTTGGTGATCTTCTTTAATCACCTGATCTGCTTACTATGTCAACAAGAAGGAGCTGGTTTCATCTATAATGGCTTTCTTCAAGCTCAACCTGATCTTCATCTAGATGGAGCTGCACAAATCCTCTCTCCAGATGGATTGTTGCAGCTGACCAACGCGTCAACACAGCAAATGGGTCATGCTTTCTTCAAGCAGCCATTTGATTCATCTGAGAAGAACTTCTCATTCTCAACTCATTTTGTGTGTGCACTTGTGCCTAAACCAGGAGCTGAAGGTGGCCATGGAATCGCCTTTGTTGTATCTTCCTCCTTGGATTTCAAACACGCAGATCCAACACAGTACTTGGGGCTTTCCAACATCTCAACAAACGGATCTCCATCTTGTCAGCTTCTAGCTATTGAGCTCGACACTGCTAAAAGCGGAGAGTTTGATGATATAGACAAGAATCATGTCGGTATTGACATCAACAGCCTCAGTCTATAGAGTCTGCTTCAGCTTCTTACTATTCAAACACCAAAGGGAAGAATCAAAGTATGAAGCTCTTAAGTGGAGAGCCTTTACAGGTGTGGGTGGATTACGAAAGAACTTTACTTAATGTCACAGTGGCTCCTCTAAGAATCCAGAAGCCAAACCATCCTCTCTTGTCAAGATCCATCAATCTTACTGAAATCTTCCCGGATCAGAAACTGTTTTTCGGATTCTCTGCAGCAACAGGGTAATTGGTTAGTTACCAATATATCTTAGGATGGAGTTTTAGCAGAAGCAGAGAGTTGTTGCAGAGACTGGACTTGTCAAAACTTCCTCATATTCCTCATCCAAGAGCCAAACAGAAGCAAACATCTCCACTGCTTGTTGTTTTGTTTGTGTTACTATCACTCATAGTGTTGGTTGTTCTTGGAGGAGTTCTCTTATACAGGAGGAAGAAGTATGCAGAAGTCAGAGAAGCATGGGAAAAAGACTATGGTCCACACCGGTTTTCATATAAATCTCTATACAAAGCAACAAGAGGTTTTGACCAAGATGGTCGTTTAGGGAAAGGCGGTTTTGGAGAAGTCTACAAAGGGAATCTGCCTCGCATTGGAGATATAGCGGTGAAGAGAGTGTACCATGATGCAAAGCAAGGAATGAAACAGTTTGTAGCTGAAGTAGTGACTATGGGAAGTTTAAAGCACAGAAACTTGGTTCCTCTTCTTGGATATTGCAGAAGGAAAGGAGAGCTTCTTCTGGTCTCTGAGTATATGTCTAATGGAAGTCTTGATCGATACTTGTTTTACGGAGATAAACCGCCTCTTTCATGGCCACAAAGGTTTGCGATTTTGAAGGATATAGCCTCTGCTCTCAGCTACCTGCACACAGGAGCTAACCAAGTTGTGTTACACCGAGATATAAAAGCTTCTAATGTCATGTTAGATTCTGATTTCAATGGACGGTTAGGAGATTTTGGAATGGCTAGGTTTGAAGATTATGGAGATAGCTTACCTGCAACGGCTGTTATAGGAACAATGGGTTATATGGCACCTGAGCTAATAACAATGGGAACTTCTACAAGAACCGATGTTTATGCATTTGGTGCTTTCATGCTTGAAGTAACCTGTGGAAGGAGGCCACTAGATACCAAGGTTCAGGCTGAGAAAAGGCATTTGATCAAATGGGTTTGTGATTGCTGGAGAAGTGATTCTCTGCTTGATGCTGTAGATACAAGAATGGGACTTGAATACTCAGAAGAGGAAACTGATATGGTTCTGAAACTTGGATTGCTCTGCACAAATGTTGATGCGGAATCAAGACCAACCATGGAACAGGTGGTGCAATACATAAACAAGAATCTCCCATTGCCCAACTTCTCACCAGATTCTCCAGGGATTGGAGTTTATATTCCGTTTTTGCTGGAAGCGGGCTCCACTTCAAGAAGCTCTTTAGCACCATCAGCCTCTCCTCCTTCCCCTCATAACTCCATGTTTGTTACTCACACAATCATATTCGGAGATGGAAGGTGAAAATTTTAACATATTTGTTACTCTTTCAGACAAATACAATGTAATCAGTGTGCGTATTTTTGTTAATAAAGATTGAATGTGAAACTGAGATTGAAACATCATAGAAGGTTATATAATAGCAATCGAACTCATTACTAATAAATGTTATAGCGAAAATCTCACAAGTTTCAGACCATAGTCTTCAAAGACAGCAGAAATGAAAGAACAAAACAGCAAAGAACAGAGTAGTCATATAAAAAGAGAGAGAGAACACATAGAAACTTACAAGTAGGAACAGTTTCTTGTCATTCCGAATGACTTGGTTGA
The DNA here is from genome assembly GCA_905132765.1 of Moricandia arvensis. Lineage (NCBI taxonomy): Eukaryota > Viridiplantae > Streptophyta > Magnoliopsida > Brassicales > Brassicaceae > Moricandia > Moricandia arvensis. Next base: position 2,808 of record CAJHQP010006372.1, on the reverse strand, counting down.
AGCATCTCGAGGTTTGGTAAGATTGCAGTAGCTTCACCATCAAGAACAACAAGTTCACTATGATTCTTGATGCATTTGGTTGAGAATTTGACACTAACAAAGCGAAATGAAGATCTAGTTATAATAGAGAATAACAAAATAGTCAACCTTTTATTACAATGGGTTTTAATAAGCTTACATGTACTTATTCTTGGTTTCTCTTAAAGTTGTAGCTTGTACAATTCCGAGAATATCATCCCCTATGTAAACTGGTGATCGAAAATGCAGAGTTTGAGATACATATACTGCTCCAGGCTGCAACAAGACCAAAAAAGACTCAATCATGTTTCTGCAAAATCTGTATAATCAGGCATTATATTATGTAAAAGATACAATAAATGAAAACTAAAGCTAGAGAACTTACGAAATGGGAAGAGATGATACGAGGAAACATAGAAGAAACAAGCATTCCATGAACAAGACAGTTCTCGTATCCGGCTTTACGGGCAGATTCTTGATCAAAATGAAGTGGGTTCCAATCATGGCTCACCTCAGCATAGCCCTTAACATCTTCACTTGAGAACACTCTTGCTTCTCTTAACACATCTCCCACCTTAAGTGTCTTTGACGTAACTGATGAGAAACACCTCAAAGCAAGGACATGTCTCAGAAGAAATGTCTTCGCCAGCATTGTTTCACCTGAACAACCAAACAAAACAAAGTTCAGTTAATATTACGTCCTCCACTTGTTCTAATGGAGTCATTTTGTCGAACAACTTAGAGGCACGTAGTTGAAAGTCAAAAGGTACAAACTTTGCCAAAATATTCTCCCAATTGCTAACAGTATAGGATCGATCAGCAGCAAATCTTATAACAAAAATTCTCAGAAATAAGAACCACAAGAAACATCAAACTCGTCAAGTAAGAGAAAAGACAGAGACTTTCTCTTCTCCAAGTTCAATGTTAGCTTACTTATCTCCCCGTTTTGAGCTCCCGGATGTGACTAAAATTGAATTACACACTACTTATTAATACCACATTGAACCCATTAACTATGAAAGTTGAGTATGATCCAGATTTATATACATTCAGGTTTTAGTAAAGATGAAAACTTTTTAAGTAACAAAAGGAACATACATAAACTGGTCTCGCAATAGCTATGCTTAATTGTGCTTACAAATTGCAACTAAGATCAATGCAAAATCCATATAAAAGAAACTACCAAAAAAGCCAAACTTTATAACACCATCAAACATGCATTGTGATATGATCATCACTCAGGGCCTCCATGATTCAATCCATTCCGTCAAAATCGCCACATTGTCAGAGATATCTTCAATAGTATCACTCTGTAGCGCGGTGACAATCTCCTCTTTGTAACTATCACTTGCTTCTTCAAGCATGACTTGGAAGATCTCGCATTCAATGTTGTTACTAAGCTTGGTTCCCGAATAACCCCTCCTGGTTAAACGATCATACAAGATGGAGTTCTCAGTTTGAAGAACCACAACACGATCAAACCAACGCTCAGGGAAGAAGTCACAGCCATGGTAGTCCACAATGTTCCCTCCTCCTTCCATTATATCTTCAAGCTCATCACACACCTAAACCAAAGCCAAAAACAATAAAGCTAATGACTTTAAGATTCCAAAGTTACATCAAGATTCGAATTGAATTAAAATTGAAATTAACCTACTTTACATGTTTAAAGTGTAAGCCTTTATCATGACCCAAGTAGAAACAAAACAGTTTCAGCTAAAATTCGATGGAACAATCAAGCCAGAATATACGATTCAGGAAACTCACCAAGTCTTCGTTAATGACGTGGCACTCGAACTGTTCGTCCCATCCGTCGTGCAAGTTCTTCTCTTTGACGAGATCTCCGACGCAGATATGCCGGAAGTTCGTGGCTTCGGCCAGAGCGGAAGCAGTAGTCGATTTACCGGTACCGGGAGTTCCTGTGATCAGTATGTTTGGCTTTTGGCGCCTTGTCCCGTTGTTAACTCCTGCCATTGTTGAATTCTAGTGCAGATTCGCCGGCGGAGATTGGAAGTGAGGCGAGAATATGAGAGAGAGGGTTTAGGGTTTTGCTGACGAAGCTGTTAAAAAGGATAGGTGTCAGATTTAGCGGCTTTTAAAGTTCTTAGGAATGGGCCGAAGCTTAGGAACGGGCCGAAGCTTAGGAACGGGCCGAAGTTTGGAATGAACGGATCCAGATCCGGAAAATTTAGAGTATCCGGATCCAGACTTGTCAGATCCGTAATTTTAGTATTCAGATCCGGATCTATTCTTTTGGATATTTGGATTCAGATATTCGTCTAGCTATTGTGATGCGGATCCAGTTTAGACGGATCCGAGATTTTACTATTCGAATTTGAAACAATGCATTCATGAGCGAATATCATATCGGATCCCGAATAATAAGTTACATGCCTAGCCGAAGCTTATGAGTTCACGAAACCATTATTTAAAAAATTATTATTTTTGGTTACTTGTTAATGTAAAGTTTGTGATGTTCATCTAGGGTTTTTCTAAGAAAATTTTCTAGGATCATACTAAGAAATTTAAGGACGAAATTTAAGATTTTTTTAAAAATCAATAAATAAAATTGAAAAAAAAAGTTTTAAAATTTTCAGATTTATAAGTAAAATTTTGAAAAAAAATAAAAGAAAATTTGAAAAATTCCGAATTCAAAATTCTAATAAAAATACTTTATATGTTTTTACTTCTATTATTTATAGTCATTTTTCTTTTTATCGTTATTTGAATGAAAAGAACCAATTTTAGGGTCATTTGAAAAAAGTGTTGTTGAAGATAAAAGATTGAGGA